>VOQZ01002134.1:0-70971 GCA_008079305.1 Phytophthora palmivora
TTGACCGTGAACCGGTTAACCCGAACCGGTCCAATGCGATCCCACGTTGATTAGCCATCAGTGATTACGCCACCGTCGATTACGCTACATGTAGGTACAAGATTGTAGGTACAAGATGGAAAGCGACGTGGCGCTCTCTGATTGGCTGTAGTAACTCAGTATCCAGAAAGAATCAAGTAGTGTGTATCCGGTAGTCTAGAGATAGCAAGTAGTCTTGCGAGCTAAAGACCTCAATCAATCACTTTCGAATCTTCCTTCTTCCCCTCAAGTGGTCTACTGTCCTCGCTCCGGTCAAGCTCCGAGTGGTGACTCTCCCTTCCCTTCTCTTCGTCCAAGATCCATACCCTTTATCAAAAACTCCGTCGAGATCGTGTATAAGTCCAAGCCGAGTGTGAAGCACATGCGGATCTTCGGCTGCCGGACGTTCATTTTGACGCCAAGAGAGAAGCGACTCAAGTGGGACCCCAAGGCTCGTGAAGTATTTTCCTGGGTTATGAAGAAGTGTCGAAGGCGTATCGAGTTTATGACATCGAGGCGGGGAAGGTGGTAATCAGTCGCGATGTCAACTTCGATGAATCGACCTTCGGACTTGCACAGCCGATTTCCGACGAAGATGTCGATGATACTGCGCTGGACTTCGCCTCCCTCGACATCGATGATAATGGCCCTCCGCAAACGGACTACAAGCAGGCGGGGAAGCGCAAGAGTCGTTCAAGTGACGAAGATGACGTTGGAAGAAGGCCTCGCACTGTCCGTCACCGAGTTGGACTAGAGGAAGCAAGTGCGCCGAACCGAGTGAACCCTGACGAAGAAGAAAAATCTGGCGACCAAGATGACGAGTCGACACCTCCTGTGTTTTGGTGTGCAAGTGCTAACGCAGTCGAAGCAACTGTGGATTTATCGGAGCCATCGACATTCCAAGAAGCGGTAAATGGTCCGGACCAAGTGCACTGGCGTAAGGCAATTCGTGCGAGCTCAAGTCGATGCGACTTCGTGGTGTGTTTCGTGCTGCCAAGTTGCCCAATGGACAACGCGCCATTGGCACCAAGTGGGTGTTCAAGATCAAGCGCAAAGCGGACGGATCCATCGAGAAGTACAAGGCGCGCCTCGTGGCCAAGGGTTTCAAGCAGAAGTATGGCATCGACTACACCGAGACGTTCTCACCCGTGGTCAAGTACGTGACACTGCGCATGGTGATCGCTCTGGCCAAGTACTTCGGTTGGCCCCTCGATCAACTGGACGTGGTGACTGCATTCCTGTACGGTGTGATGAAGGAACTGGTGTTCTGCGTGGTTCCAGAAGGCGTCGAGCTAGATGGCGATTTCGACTGCCTGGAATTGGTGAAGGCCATCTACGGTCTCAAACAAGCTTCGCGCGTATGGAACGAGACGTTTGACGAGTTCGTGTGCTCTATCGGCTTTCAAGTTTCTGCCTTCGACCCGTGTCTCTACATCAAGGTTGTCAATGGCCACTGTGTGCTCGTGCTGGTCTACGTGGACGACGTGTTGGTGACCGGAAGTTCAGCCGAGCTGATAGCACGCACCAAGAGTGACCTTAAGACACGATTCGAGATGACCGACAGCGGCAAGTGTGCGTTCGTGTTGGGGATTGAGTTGGTGGATGGCCCGGACGGCAGCGTGACGATGTGCCAACGACGCTACGTGGACGACATCCTGAAACGCTTCGGTATGGATGAGTGCAAGGCTGTGGTGAGTCCGGTGGACATGAGTACTCGACTTGTTCCAAGCGACGCAGCGACCAAGGTGAATGCTCCATTTCGCGAAGCAGTTGGTGCTCTCATGCACTTGATGACTGCCACTCGCCCAGACATTGCGTTTGCAGTTGGGTATGTGTCGCGCTTCATGGAGAACCCCCAAGAAGAACACTGGGTTGCGGTCAAGCGCATCTTTCGCTACCTGCAAGGCACCAAGTCGCATGGAATCTGTTTCAAGTCGGGTGACAAGGTCGATTTTCGTGGATATTCGGACGCGGACTGGGCTGGAGACCTCGCGAACCGCAAGTCGACTTCAGGCTACACGTTCATGCTGATGGGTGCACCAGTGAGCTGGGGAAGCAAGAAGCAGTCAAGTGTTTCGCTGTCTACGAGCGAGGCGGAATACATTGCGCTCAGTCTGGCGATCCAAGAAGGCAAGTGGATTCATCGCCTGCTGTGCGAGATTTTGGTGGCCGCTAACGAGACTGGACCCGAGCTCAAGATCCGCGAAGACAATCAGTCGTGCATCAAGATGACCAAGAACCCAGTGAACCACGGTCGCGCCAAGCACATCGACATCAAGTACCATCATATCCGCGACGAGGTCAAGCGTGGTGAAGTGAAGCTCGAGTATTGCGAGACTTCTGTGATGCTGGCGGACATCATGACGAAAGCGCTCCCGGGACCTCGCCACATGGATCTGACGGCTGCTCTCGGCATTCATGGGACTTCGCGTTGAGAGGGCGTATTGAGGGTAACCGGTTTGATAACGGTTATTGACCGTGAACCGGTTAATCCGAACCGGTCCAATGCGATCCCACGTTGATTACGCCATCAGTGATTACGCCACCGTCGATTACGCTACATGTAGGTACAAGATTGTAGGTACAAGATGGGAAAGCGACGTGGCGCTCTCTGATTGGCTGTAGTAACTCAGTATCCAGAAAAGAATCAAGTAGTGTGTATCCGGTAGGTCTAGAGATAGCAAGTAGTCTTGCGAGCTAAAGACCTCAATCAATCACTTTCGAATCTTCCTTCTTCCCCTCAAGTGGTCTACTGTCCTCGCTCCGGTCAAGCTCCGAGTGGTGACTCTCCCTTCCCTTCTCTTCGTCCAAGATCCATACCCTTTATCAAAAACTCCGTTCGAGATCGTGTATAAGTCCAAGCCGAGTGTGAAGCACATGCGGATCTTCGGCTGCCGGACGTTCATTTTGACGCCAAGAGAGAAGCGACTCAAGTGGGACCCCAAGGCTCGTGAAGGTATTTTCCTGGGTTATGAAGAAGTGTCGAAGGCGTATCGAGTTTATGACATCGAGGCGGGGAAGGTGGTAATCAGTCGCGATGTCAACTTCGATGAATCGACCTTCGGACTTGCACAGCCGATTTCCGACGAAGATGTCGATGATACTGCGCTGGACTTCGCCTCCCTCGACATCGATGATAATGGCCCTCCGCAAACGGACTACAAGCAGGCGGGGAAGCGCAAGAGTCGTTCAAGTGACGAAGATGACGTTGGAAGAAGGCCTCGCACTGTCCGTCACCGAGTTGGACTAGAGGAAGCAAGTGCGCCGAACCGAGTGAACCCTGACGAAGAAGAAAAATCTGGCGACCAAGATGACGAGTCGACACCTCCTGTGTTTTGGTGTGCAAGTGCTAACGCAGTCGAAGCAACTGTGGATTTATCGGAGCCATCGACATTCCAAGAAGCGGTAAATGGTCCGGACCAAGTGCACTGGCGTAAGGCAATTCGTGCCGAGCTCAAGTCGATGCGACTTCGTGGTGTGTTTCGTGCTGCCAAGTTGCCCAATGGACAACGCGCCATTGGCACCAAGTGGGTGTTCAAGATCAAGCGCAAAGCGGACGGATCCATCGAGAAGTACAAGGCGCGCCTCGTGGCCAAGGGTTTCAAGCAGAAGTATGGCATCGACTACACCGAGACGTTCTCACCCGTGGTCAAGTACGTGACGCTGCGCATGGTGATCGCTCTAGCCAAGTACTTCGGTTGGCCCCTCGATCAACTGGACGTGGTGACTGCATTCCTGTACGGTGTGATGAAGGAGCTGGTGTTCTGCGTGGTTCCAGAAGGCGTCGAGCTAGATGGTGATTTCGACTGCCTGGAATTGGTGAAGGCCATCTACGGTCTCAAACAAGCTTCACGCGTATGGAACGAGACGTTTGACGAGTTCGTGTGCTCTATCGGTTTTCAAGTCTCTGCCTTCGACCCGTGTCTCTACATCAAGGTTGTCGATGGCCACTGTGTGCTCGTGCTGGTCTACGTGGACGACGTGTTGGTGACCGGAAGTTCAGCCGAGCTGATAGCACGCACCAAGAGTGACCTTAAGACACGATTCGAGATGACCGACAGCGGCAAGTGTGCGTTCGTGTTGGGGATTGAGTTGGTGGATGGCCCGGACGGCAGCGTGACGATGTGCCAACGACGCTACGTGGACGACATCCTGAAACGCTTCGGTATGGATGAGTGCAAGGCTGTGGTGAGTCCGGTGGACATGAGTACTCGACTTGTTCCAAGCGACGCAGCGACCAAGGTGAATGCTCCATTTCGCGAAGCAGTTGGTGCTCTCATGCACTTGATGACTGCCACTCGCCCAGACATTGCGTTTGCAGTTGGGTATGTGTCGCGCTTCATGGAGAACCCCCAAGAAGAACACTGGGTTGCGGTCAAGCGCATCTTTCGCTACCTGCAAGGCACCAAGTCGCATGGAATCTGTTTCAAGTCGGGTGACAAGGTCGATTTTCGTGGATATTCGGACGCGGACTGGGCTGGTGACCTCGCGGACCGCAAGTCGACTTCAGGCTACACGTTCATGCTGATGGGTGCACCAGTGAGCTGGGGAAGCAAGAAGCAGTCAAGTGTTTCGCTGTCTACGAGCGAGGCGGAATACATTGCGCTCAGTCTGGCGATCCAAGAGGGCAAATGGATTCATCGCCTGCTGTGCGAGATTTTGGTGGCCGCTAACGAGACTGAACCCGAGCTCAAGATCCGCGAAGACAATCAGTCGTGCATCAAGATGACCAAGAACCCAGTGAACCACGGTCGAGCCAAGCACATCGACATCAAGTACCATCATATCCGCGACGAGGTCAAGCGTGGTGAAGTGAAGCTCGAGTATTGCGAGACTTCTGTGATGCTGGCGGACATCATGACGAAAGCGCTCCCGGGACCTCGCCACATGGATCTGACGGCTGCTCTCGGCATTCATGGGACTTCGCATTGAGAGGGCGTATTGAGGGTAACCGGTTTGATAACGGTTATTGACCGTGAACCGGTTAATCCGAACCGGTCCAATGCGATCCCACGTTGATTACGCCATCAGTGATTACGCCACCGTCGATTACGCTACATGTAGGTACAAGATTGTAGGTACAAGATGGGAAAGCGACGTGGCGCTCTCTGATTGGCTGTAGTAACTCAGTATCCAGAAAAGAATCAAGTAGCGTGTATCCGGTAGGTCTAGAGATAGCAAGTAGTCTTGCGAGCTAAAGACCTCAATCAATCACTTTCGAATCTTCCTTCTTCCCCTCAAGTGGTCTACTGTCCTCGCTCCGGTCAAGCTCCGAGTGGTGACTCTCCCTTCCCTTCTCTTCGTCCAAGATCCATACCCTTTATCACGGCAAACTGGCTGAGAACTCCCACTGCCGCTGCAAGGTCTGGTCGAGTCCCCACCATGAGGTACATCAGGCAGCCGACTGCATTCCGGTACGGCACCTTCGCCATGGTCTCTTCGTGCTTGCAGCCTCCTTCGCACATGGCCTTGGTCAGCTTGAGTCCTGGGTCTTGTGGTGTCTTGACAGGGTTGCTCTTCTCCATGCTGAACTTCTCCAGGATGTCCTTCGCAAACTTGGTTTGCCGCACCGACACCTTTCCAGCTGTAAGATCTTGATCAATTTCCATGCCGAGGAAGTACTTGAGCTGACCCATGTCCGTCATCTCGAATCGCTTGCTGAGTGCCTCCTTGGTCGACTTGAGCAGCTCGTCGTTGTTGCTTGCTAGGATCAAGTCGTCCACGTACAGCGCCACGAAGATCATGTCTTGGTCGTCCCGCTTGACGTAGATGCAGTGATCCGCTTCGCACTTCTTGAACCCCAGCTCCAGCATGAACTTGTCGATGGTCTGGTTCCACATTCGCGGTGACTGCTTGAGTCCGTACAACGAACGCTTGAGCTTGCACACGAAGTCTGGGTGCGCCTCACCAATAAAGCCATCCGGCTGCACCATGTAGATGTCTTCGTCCAGCCACCCGTTCAGGAACGCCGTCTTGACATCCATCTGGTGCACCGTGAGGTTGTACTTGGCTGCCAGGCTGAGCAGGATCCTGATTGACGTGAACTTGGCCACCGGCGCGAAGGTCTCTTCGTAGTCGATGCCGTACTTCTGCAAAAATCCCTTGGCCACCAGTCGTGCCTTGAACCGCTCGATCTCTCCAGCCTGGTTTTCCTTGATCCGAAACACCCATCTCCAGCTGATCGCCTTGCGTCCCTTGGGCAACGGCACCAACACCCACGTCTCATTCTTGCGAAGAGAGTTGATTTCCGAATCGCACGCTTCCTTCCACTTGGCCGCGTTGCTGGATTCCATCGCCGACGTGAACGTGGTCGGCATTTCTCCCACTGAATCCACAACGAAGGCCGCGTCGAAGCCTTCTTCATTTGCGATGGCTGACAGCTCATCCAGCGCTTGTGACCGACTATGCCGCTTAGACCTTGGGATCTCCACCGCTTCCTCTAACGACCTAGTCCGCTGGTGTCGCTTGCTGCCAGGCTCGACGTATTCGTCCTGCGCAGCTTCTTCTTCCTTGCTTTCTTCTGGTTCAGACGATTCTTCTTGGTCTGTAGCATCTTCATCGCGAAGGTCCACGACCACATCTTCACCAAAGTTGCGTCTCCCACCGTCGAAGACGTCTTCCATGGACTGCGCATCGCGGCTCACTAGCACACGACCGCTCTTGATCTCTTCAAACCGATACGCTTTCTCGTGCTCCGAGTACCCGAGAAACCGACAACGCACCGACCGAGCGTCGAACTTGGTGCGTTTCTCCTTCGGGACCGTCACATACGCATGGCAACCGAACACCTTAAGGTTGGACAGCAGCGGTTTCTTGCCCGTCCAAACTTGGTGCGGAGACTTGCCGTGGCTGGTAGCGCGTGTCGGACAGCGATTCCGAAGAAACGTCGCTGTCATCACCGCTTCACCCCAATATGACTTCGACAGTCCGGCATGCTCCAACATGCATCGCGCACATTCCACCAACGTCCGGTTCATCCGTTCCGCCACTCCGTTCAGTTGAAGTGTATACGGCGGTGTGAACTTCTGCACAATCCCACGCTCTCGGCAGAACTTGGCCATCTCACGAGACTTGTACTCGCCACCATTGTCACTGCGAAGTTGCTTCACACGGAGAGTTCTCACGCGACCACCCGTCTGAGTTTCGGCAAATGCCACAAATTCAGCAAATTTGGCAGCCACCTCCGACTTGTTCCGCAGCAAGTATACCACACAGAAGTGCGAGTACTCGTCAATGAACGTGACGAAGTACTTCTTGCCACTGAATGTCGACGTCTTCATGGGACCGCAGACATCACTGTGGATGACTTCCAACAGTTTCTTGGCGTGGTTCGGCGACTTGGGCATGTAACTCACTCGCGCTTGCTTGCCCAGTGCACACCCATCACACAACTCCCACTGCTTCACAGCCGTCATGTTGATGCCAACCCCATAACCCTTCTTGACGATGGCATCTAGACCGCCATGGCCAATGTGACCAAGTCGAAGGTGCCAGAGGTACGACGTGGTGTCCCCTTTGCGATCCTTCGAACTCGACACATTGGCCTCGTCAGGCATGATCGGAGTCATGCACAGCTTGAACAGTCCCTTGCCTTCACGCGCTCCGAGCTGCCACTTGATCTTCTTCGTCTCGGCGAAGCACCCGTCGCGCTCGAACGTCACGGGACCAACATCCTTGGTGAACCTCCCGACCAAAAACAGGTTGCGCGACAACTTAGGGATGTACCACACCTTCGTGAGCACACCCTTCTTGATCCCACGTGGAGTCTTCATTGACATGACAATGTCGCCACTGCCGACCGCTTGTAGTCATCTTCTTGTAGTTCTTCATGTACTCTTTCGAATACGTCATGTGCTGCGTCGCACCCGAGTCGACCAGCCAAACTTCACTCGACTTGGAGGTCCCACCACCAACCGAGAACAGGTAGTCGCCGCAGTCTTCATCATCATCGGCGACGTTCGCTCGTTGCGGCCTCTGCCGCTCCGCGTTCTCACGGATCCGTGCAGGACACTTGGCGATCCAATGTCCTTGTTCGCCACAATAGTGGCAGGCACTAGGCTTCTGCGCCTGCCGTCCCTTGCTCTTCCCGTTACCGCTTGTCATGAACGCTTGACCGTGCGCGGTTCCTTCAGTACCGCCACCTTGTTCCTTGCGCTTCAAGTCTTCATGCAGCAGCCGAGACGTCACGAGTTCCCATGTCAGCGAGTCGGCTCTCGACTCCAACGCCGTGATGAGGAACTGGTACGACTCACTCAGACTTGCCAGAAGCGTGATCACCAAGTCGTCCTCGCTGACCGGAGCGCCCACCGCGTCGAGCTGTTCCGCCAGCGTCTTGACCTTGTTGATGTGCTCCAGCACATCATCACCTTCGCCCATCATCGTCGTGAAGAAACGTCGACGAAGGAAGAGCTTGTTGGCCAAACTCTTCTTCTCGAAGTGTCCTTCCATTCTTGACCATGCATCATACGCATCCTTGGCCGACCGAACCAGCGGCAACTGCGAATCCTCCATCGCGAGACAGATGATCGCCAGCGCCTTGCGAGACTTCCTCTTGAACGTCGATTGGTCCAGCGCTGTAGTGCAGTGCTCCAGCTTGATCTCTCCACTTGTCACTTCCCACAGCTCGCGCTCCTCGAGCACCATGCGCATCTTGAACTTCCACGTGTGGAAGTTAGTTCCGTCGAACTTGTTGATGCGGGAGGTCGTCGAGGCAGTGTCCATGGCGAAGGCGTAGTCGGAGTCTTGGGCAGGGAATACGGGGCTTGGGCTCATAACCAAAAGTCAAGGTCGTTTGAGCACTAGATGATAAAATGCAAAGTGATTGATTTAGGTCCTTAGTTCGCAAACTGCCTGCTACCTCTAAGCCTACTGGATGTCCTACCTGGATACACACTACTGGATTCCTAACTGGATACTGAGCTACCCCAGCCAATCAGCGACTGCCACGTCGACGCCCATCTTGTACCCACAATCTTGTACCCACGCACGACCATAGCGTAAACACTTGTCCCGTAATCAGCTTCACGTAATCACGGGAATGCTTGCGGCACCACTGAGTGAAGGTCGTACCGGTATCTACCGGTACACCGCGGCAGGTCGAGGCGCCTTCTTGACAACATACACCGGCAGAAGATAGGAAGTTGCGAACCATATTGGAGCATCATCGGAAGATATTTCTGGGAGACGGCAATGCTGCGCCTGCGCCGGCCAGAGGAGTGGTATGTGATCTAGACGTGGGAGATGCCAAACCAGTGGCACAGCGACCACGTTCGATTGCACCACACCTCGCCATGAAAGTGTACGAGCTGCTAAAAAAGCTACTGGAGACTGGACTGATTGAACTTTCGGAGTCCCCTTGGGCATCTCCTATCGTGATCGTCTTGAAGAAGAATGGAGTGGATGTATTGACCACCGTGTGGTGAACAGTTTTACCAAGCTGTCTAATTACCCGTTGCCACTGATTGATGATCGTTTGATTGGCTTCGAGAGATCGATGTGGTTTATGTCGCTAGATATGGCTGGTGGTTTCTGGGCAATAAGGATGACCGAACGGGCCAAGCTCATTTCAGCTTTCATGTGCCCGTTTGGACATTTTCAATGGGTAAGAATGCCCTTCGGTCTGAAGAATGCGCCACTGGTATACCAAGCAGTCATCAATAACTGCCTTTGGGGTTCATCCGATTACCTCCCGAAGAAGAGAAGCTAGTGGATTCGGATGTATTGGAATTCTTAAACTTGGATCAGACTAAGCGAAGTACGTCAGGAGTTGATCAGGAAGTCCCGATTCTAATGGACCATATGACGGTGTTTAAACGGAATATTCGGGCCCCGCCCCAAATGGGACCGGTTCTTGGACGAAGTTCGTACATTGACGACGTCGCGCATGGGGCGCCGACGTGGGATCAACTGTGTGACGATCTGAACACACTCTTGTATAGGCTTCGAAATTGGAATATTTCGGTGAGTCTGCCTAAAAGCGAGTTTGGAAAGTTGTCTATCCCGTATCTTTCGCACGAGATCAGTGCTGAAGGAATCAGGGCGATACCGAAGATTGCGAAATCTGTCCAAGATCTACCGTTCCCGTCAACGCTGAAAGGCGTGCAGTCGTTCCTTGGAAGTCTGAATTATTATCACAAGTTCATCGAAGATTTTCCAGTTATAGCAGCAGTGCTCTACGAATTGACGGACGAGCAGATCAAGACTAGACGTGACTTGACCCAAGCCAAAGAGGCATTCGAGATTCTCAAGCGGAAGATAGTGTCTACACCTCTGTTGAGACACCCGGATCGGACTCGACCATTTGTAATCATTCCTCACGCCAACCCGTGGGCAGCTTGCGCAGTCCTTGGTCAGGAGTATGATGGGGTGATTCATCCAGTCAGATTCACCGGCCGAGATCCGATACCACGCTGCAGAGAAAGAGGTTGTTGCGGTAATGCGGGTCTTCGATGTATTTGAAGCCCTCATTCGGGACTGCCCAATCAAGTCTATACGAAATATTCCGTGTCATCTTGGCTGTTGAAGTCCAAAAGCGCTGACGAAAGATGTGTTCGATGGGGACTCATACTATCTCACTGGGATCTAGAAGTATGTAAGGTACAGCGAGACGAAGATGGTTTGGCCGCAGTTCTAGGAGCAGGCATCACGCCCAGGGAACACCTAGATGAGATTGCTGAGTCCCTCATCCCTGCTAAGGGGCGGGTTAAACCTCCCCCTGTGATTAGCGTCGAGATGTTAGAAGAAGACTTCAAAGGGTATGTCTTGAGTTTTGATGGCGCTGCGAAAACCTCTACTCGCCAGGGAAGTTGCGGGTGTATCATCTGGGAACTCCCCGGTTGGTGTATCGTGTCTGCCCAAGGTTTCCCTCTAGAGGATGTCACTGTGAACGACGCTAAAGACCACGGCTTACTGAAGGGGCTGACCCTTGTGTCTGAACGAGGTATCTCTGAAATAGTAGTCGTTGGAGACTCCCGGATCGTGATCCAACAAGCTCAAGGATTAATTAACTGCAATCAGCCAAATCTCCAACGACGATTAGCCGAGTATGCTGTCTTGAAGGGGAAGTTCAAATCAATCCAGTTGGTTCATGTCAAGCGTGATTACAACCAGGCAGCGGATTATCTCACGTCCAAGACCTTGGCGATAGGTAGGGCCTGGACTGTAAGTGACCCAACCGAGCTGATGCACCTGGAACAAGTCTCGATGATACCGGAAAGGATAATGAAACCCGTCGAGATTCCTCGGAAGAAAGCAACGGAGGCCCTCGTAGAGGAGCCCCCTGCTGAAGTCATGATGGATACGCACCCAGGAGCAGATTCCGCACCGTTACCGGCACCCGTGAGGGTTATGGCCACGATAACACGTAGTTAACACCGACAGGAGTCTGATCAACAGGAGCCTATGGGGCCCGTCGAGTATCAAGCGGAACGGTGGAGACGTATCAAAGCTCGGCAGGACGGAGACAGTCATCTGGTGAATCTTAAGACGTTCTTGAGAGGTGACTTAGAGGACTTCTCTCGTTCTCAGATCCGCCGGATTTCGAAGGAGGCAGAATTGTTTGTACTGGACGTCCGAGGCGTATTGTATCGCCTGGGGCGATCCGCCCGAGGAAGGCCAAGGAGTCGCACGGATGAGTTGAGGCTAGTAGTACCCCAATCTATCCGCTCGGATATGCTCCACTACGCCCATGAAGATTTCTAAGGAGGACTCCAAGGTATCGCACGTACCCACCAGAATGTCGTGTAGGACACGATAGAATTCTCACTTGTCGGGTGAGTTCCCACCAACAACACACGCTTCCCCGTGAAGGTCAGCGATTTGTTGGATCAAACTGAAGACCAGGAACGATCCCTTACACCGGGTCGTTGTAAGCGCTTCTGTATACCGAGGTTGTTTTAGGTAACTGTGGTGAAGTGGATCTGAGAGATTTGGCATTGGAATATCCAGGAAAGATCCGATTTGGACGTGATCGGACCTGACGTGATGTGATTGGAGTAGATGACGAGCTGATGTGGATGTATCTGGTGATGGATCCAGTTGATGGATAAGATTGATGGAGATTAGTGCCACCTTGGGTGGGACGTGATAGATGTATTGACATACGATCTACACATATACCCAGATCCGAAGGGTTGGGAGGATCATATAAGGATATGGAGGATGTGGGACTGGCCTGATTACGAGATGGGTGTGACAGTATGTCTATATGCACTGTGAAAACTGGTGATCTAAGTCTGGATGCCTGGATCTAAGCTATAATTTATAGCCATGAAGACTAGATCGGTACGCATATCAGGTTCCATTCAGGGAACTTGGATCAAGGCTTATGGACCTAGATCCACAGGCGGATCCGGGTGATCTAGGACCTCGAGATATATCACGGTAAAGCTGGATGGTGATTGGGGACTAGCAATCATGGATTAAGCGTGGGTACGGTATGATTACGATTATCACGAAGTATTATCACTGGATCACGCACGGAAACCCCAGATCAAGGGGATCAAGGAGATCAAGGAGATCTAGCCGATCTGGAAACTGGATCAGCATGATCTAGCCTTATCAAGGCATGATATGACTCGGGAGACGTGTGATCTGGATATTACGAGGGATGATTACGATATTGGTGAAAGGAGAAGTCCAGATCACAACATTGCGACTAGTGATCTAATGTTTATGGTTCGGATCCAGGGTGATCTGCCAAGATGTCGACTGCTATGATGGTGAGGACAAGAAAGGACAAGAATCAGGATAGCGTAATCAGTCGATGTGTCGCTAAGGATAGGATACAGGATGGGATAGGTCTTAACATTAAATCAGAACCGAATTTGCATCATACGACACAAGTGCTTCGCTACGCGCCTGGAAACGGGAACTACATTGGCCCTACGGTATTAATAGCGATTTAGGTGTATAGATCTAGGGTGGTTGATAATATCTAGATAATATATTGGCTAGATCCAACCTCCTAGTATCTTACCCTAAGTGCAGATCCAAGATCCCGGTATTAATTGCTTAGCCGGTAGATCTTCGGTTTCTCAACGATCAAGATCGCGCTATAGGAAGCGCCAAGCAATCAAAGGACCCCGCGTAAAGGGAAATCTACTACAAAGGAATTACTACAAGGCCGGATCCAGATCTAGGCCGCCGGATCCAAGCTTGATCTAATCGCTTGGACTCCGGATCTACTACTGGGGAGTGGTGTGAAGACTTCCACGCTACTCTACAACCCCAACGTCACGCCAAGACGTTCAACCAACGCAGATCGAACAACTTAGCGGTCACCAAGAGAGGAAGATCCAGCCCAACCGACGGGTACACAAGGTGAGCAAGTTCAGCAGATCACGGATTATCGGAGGACCCCCTTCGTTAGTCGGTGTCCGGGCATTGGTGGGAAGTTGGATCTAGCGATCTCGCAGATTTTGCTGATCCCGCTACACCACAATGGTGCGCGTGCCCGGATCTGTTGGTGACTCGGGATTTCACCGTGAGTCTCAAGAAGATGTTCAAGTGAAGGTTGAACAAGGGGAACAAGGTCATCGGACCTCGGATCGACGATGATGCCGCTGAATGAATCAAGATCCGCGGATCAGCAGAGCGCTAGGAGGAACTCTGCTGACGGAAGAGAGGGTGATCTGGATCCAGATCCAGATCTAGAAGATAAACCTCTATCTCCACAGGTCCCCGCGGGGACCCCGCGGATCTCGACGCAAGTCGAAATCCGTCAACAAAACAAGGGAAGGCGAAAGTGGAACTGTACAGATTGGTCGGATCCCCGATCGAGCCTCCACCATATCCACCCAAGGATCCTTCAATCTCCAGATCCGATAAGAAGAAGCCCAAAAAGAAGTTAACACGGAAGAAGATGAAGGCTCCAGAGATCGATGATGAAGATCAAATCGGATCTAAACCTAGATCCAGATCGGGACAAGGTTGGTCCGACGAAGATCTAGAGAACTTGTTTTATCACAAGGAACTACGTGAGTTCTTAGATCGAGATCCCGTGATGCGGATCCTGAGGCTGAAGCAGGTCGGGGATCCAAGGGAACCTGTATCAGCTCCGATCAAGACTGCCAACAAATTAGAAGCAGTCAAGGATTTGTTGCGACTGTTGAAGGAAGCAGGGATGACCACTGGAGCTTTCGATGCGGATGATGTCTTTGATCTGGATCTGAAGGTGATCCAGACTGCCACCAAGGATTTATTCTCCAAGCTTAAGATCCTTGTCGGCGAGATCCCGCAGATCACAAATCCAGTGCCATCACCTCCGGCAAGTATTACGGACCGCCAAACGTCCTCATCACATTACGCATCGGCTGCCGAGGACGAATCAGATCTCTCATCGGAGCCTAAGCGAATGTCGCTGGGACCGTCTGGTACCTCAATGCTGGAGGCGCGATCCAAGATCCAACGTCGGAATCAGCCGAGATCCGGCCGCTCAAGGACGATCCCGGCCTCCGAAGACCAGATCACAGCAGCCACAACGTCAGATGCCTCATCAGGTACCTTGCAGAAGTATTTCGAAGCGGCCATGAGTAAATTCCTGGCGGAACAGCGAGTGCCAGTCATGGATCAAGGAGCGGTGAAGGTACAGGATCCAGGATCGCAAGATGTAGGTATGGAATCTGTAAGATCTGAACACAGCACATCTCGATGGGAGTATGATCCAGACGATATCGACTTCCCCATGGCTGCTCGAGCAACGGTAGTGACAGCTACGACCGGATCAGCCGGATCAACCATGATCCAGAGAGTCCGGATCTCCGCGATCTCAGACCTCAAGGAATTCACGGGGAAAGATCAAGACGAAGATCGGGCCAGAGCGTGGATTGGCAAAGTGAAATCGGCGTTCATGCGAGATCAAGCCTCCGATGAAGAAAAATGTTTGACCTTCGCTGATCTATTGGCTGGATCCGATAAAGAACTGGTATCTCCAGCTAAGCAGATCCACCCGTAACAAATGGTCGGATCGGCTCCGAGCTTTCCAAATCCAGTATTGCGGATTGGGGGTATCAGTGGCTAGACAATACTATCATGCCCGACGCCGGCCAGAAGAATCTCCCCTCGATTATCTTTACCGCCTTAATGTTGCCGGATTACGCGCAAAGTTGAAGATCAAGGACGGTAATGCGAAGGATCGACGCGAACATGTGGATCACTATATTGAGACTCTGGAAGATCAAGATCTAGCTGACAGGCTGACTCTACTACGATTATCCGACGCGGACGATCTGGAAGAAGTACTACGAGCCCGTGAACGTGCAAAGAGCAGGCAGAAGAAGGCCGCATTCGGATCCAGCAAGTACCGGCAGAAAGCGACTAATCCAGCACCTGCAGCTACGACGAAACATGTCCGTGCGGTACAGATCCGGACGGTAGAGTCTGAATCTGAGTCTGGATCCGACGGATCGGATGGATCTGACTCGGACGGAGACAATCATCGGCGGATCTACCTGGCAGCTGAACAGGAGGTTATTCCAAAAACTGAATCCGGTATGGAGAAGGTCGAGCAAGTACCAATCACCCACAAGTCGACGGATCAAACCCCACCAGATCATAGATCCCGGATCCAGAGCGGCGGATCCGATCGGAATCGTTGCTTGCACTGTGGATCCAAGAAGCATTCAGATCTAGGATGCTGAAGACGCCTCACTTGTCATAAGTGTGGCAAACGAGGACATCCGGCAGATCACTGCCTCTTTGTGTGCCGGGGGTGCGGAGAATTACATGATATGGGAAAATGCCCTATGGAAGAGTTCTACAACCAGATCCGCCAATGGTTCAACCCAGCCAAACATGCAGGTATGCTTCCGGAATCTGCAGAAAAGATGTTAAACTAGGACGCTCGCCGGGTTGGAATCCGGTACGAGCCGAGCGTTCTAGATATTGCATCTATGCATTTGTGAACAAGAAATCGGTAGATCAGGGTAGCAAGATCCCAGATCCACGCGGTAATACATGTGATCTGAATGGAAACCGTGCTGTCGCAATTTCGAGTATCCGCCAGGGGGATGGTTATTCCAGATCTGAAGTGACCATGATGGTGGACCTCCATCCAGGAGAGATAAGGGGTTATTGGAAGCAACAGGACCCAGATCTGTGGTTCAAGCCCACAGATCAAGAGGATATGCCAGTGATCCAGAAGCCAAGTCAGATCAAGGAGATCCGAAGATCCGAAGTTATGGATCTCTTGCCGGGGGAATCTCGGGGATATTGGAAACATTATGCCCCGGGAAAATGGTTCCGACAAGCCAAGATCACCGGTAAGATCAACAATGAGAAGGGGATCTTGCTCTTAGATACAGGCGCCGAAGTGTCCATAGTGGATACGGCCTTTGCTCGTAAGGTTGGGTGCTATATCGATACGAGCCAGATCCAAGATTGCGTTGGGATTGGTGAAAGTGTTTACAGGACAGAAGGGAGAACCCGGATCAAGATCACTATGGCCGGATCGCTGGTTTACTTTTTCGATATTTGGGTTGGAGATCTGGCAGGCCAAGATGCCATCCTGGGTATGGATTTCATGGTACCGGCGGGGATCCGACTGGATCTAGCCTATGGATCTATAAGCTTACCTGATGAGGTGCGGATCCAACTTAGTGGGCGTCGACAGCTCTACAACGACAAGGCCAGGCTGGTAACTGTGGGAGAACATATCCAGATCGAGATCGGACAGTCAGTGGAACTTCAACTACATCTCCGGATGTCGGATCACGAGAAGTTCTGGGTCACCCGGGGGGATCGTTGGGTACCTACGGTGGTGAAAGGCCTCGGAAGGAGACGGTACTTGCAGATCATCAACGTAAGTGATAAGGCAATCATATTGCAAGAAGATGTAAGGATCGGGATCTGGCTAGCGGGTGATCATATCCCCCGGATGCCAGGATTTGTCTCGGTAGGGTCACGTCGGTACATGGAATGGCAAAATCTAGCTCTAGAAGCTACGGTGGAAAGAAGATCTGAGCATAATGAGATCTTGATGGGGTCAGCAGAGCCGATGGTGGATCGACCCTCCTACCCTGCACATCGCGTTATCCTGAAGAGACTTGAGATCTCGCAGATACAGGTAAAACCTGCGTCGACGACCGAAGATCAACCATCAGTGGGGAGAGATCCGCAAGATCGGACCCCGATCCAACCGGTAGAGACCGAGGTGACAAATCAAAACATGGATCAGGTAAAGGCGGATGATTTGGATCCAGTGATTGGGGGATCAGCTAAAAGAGATCCACCCGGACAGTTACCGACCCCGATACAGGAGGCGTCGCCAGAAAATCAGAACAATTCCCCAGATCCAGAGCCGGATCCAGAGGTACATTACCATGAAGGTAATGATCTATATGCGGAAGATGTGGATCAAGAGATGGCGATCCTCCCAGAGATCAACCCCACCACGGATGAGGTAAAGATTGAGGATATCCAAGTTGGAGATCCGGGGATCCAGACCACTGCGGAGATCGAACGATTGCGCCAGAAAATTTGGAAGTATCGACATCTTCTCATCGGGAAAGGGAATGCTCTACCACCAGCCGCAAGAGGTGTGGTCTGTGATATCGATGTGGGAGATGCTAGACCAATCGCCCAACGAGTGAGGAAGATCGCCCCTCGATTTCGCGAGAAGTTATCGGAGCTGATCAAGGGATTATTATCAGCTAAGATGATCAGCTATTCCAGATCACCCTGGGCCTCACCGATCGTGGTGATCGTGAAGAAGAATGGGGTGGACATTAGGCTTTGTATTGATTACCGCCTGGTCAATAGCCTTACTCAACTGATGATCTATCCTATGCCCCTGATCAACGATCTCCTGGAAGACCTGGATAAAGTCTTGTGGTACTGCTCCTTAGATATGGCCAGTGGATTCTGGGTGGTGACTATGACAGATCGAGCTCGAGCGATCTCAGCTTTCATTACCCCATTTGGGCTATTCGAATGGAATCGTATGCCGTTCGGCTTGAAGAATGCGCCACAGATCTACCAACGTCTGATCGACAACGCCCTGTATGGATTCACCCGGATCCCGCCTCCTGGATCAGATCCAAGATCTACAGATGTGTTTGAAGTGGGAGAAGCCGATGATCCGGACAAGCCATCAGTGATCGGGCGCAGATCGTATATCGATGACATCCTTATACCAGCGGATAGTTGGGATCAGCTATGCGACCGAGTGGACGCCCTACTGGAGGCGTGCGATAGATGGAATTTGTCGATCAGTGTGGTGAAGAGTTTCTGGGGTATGAATAAAGTGGAATATCTGGGTCATCGCGTTTCGAAAGATGGACTGGAGGCGAATCCCAAGGATCTAGCGGCATTAACGGATCTAGCGTTTCCTGGATCGCTGAGATCGATGCAATCTTTTCTGGGCAGCTTGAACTATTACAGTCGATTTATCGAAGACTACGCTATCTACGCAGCCGTGCTGTACGAGTTGAGGGAGGTCGATTTCGCCGTAATGTCCAAGGATGATGTGCGGATCCAGATCAAGCGAAGTATGGAACATAAGAAGTCGGATCAACTAGATCTGAAGGAAGACCCAGGATCAGATCTGACATTAAAGCCCATGGAAACGTCGGATCCAGGAAGACTGGATGGAGACAAGGTGGATCTACGATGGATCCGGGCTCATCGGGCCTTCGAGACACTTAAATCGAAGATCGCATCCACCCCGATCCTACGTCATTTTGATACGGATCGGGAGGCTGTGGTGATCGTATATGCAAGTGATTGGGCGATCTCGGCAGCTCTCGTGCAAGAGTACGACCAGATCTACTATCCGATCACCTTCGTGAGCCGGACGTTGAAGTCGAACGAGTTGAATTACAGTCCAGTGGAGAAAGAAGTGTTGGCGCTGCTAAGGATCCCAGATCTCGGATATAACATGTTGGTGGGACCCCAGATCCGGGTGCTGACCAGATACTCCACGTTGGCCCGGTTGTTTAGATCAACAGGATTGCAAGGGCGATTAGGCCAGTGGGTGTCACTGCTATCACCGTGGACATTAGAGATTGTGAAATGCGTTAAAGGAGAAGAAGAGATCCTAGGGGTAATTGCGGCTAGTATCACGCCCAGATCCAGGGTGGATGAAGCTTTGATCCAGATCTCGCCCAAGAAAGAGCCACGACGGAAGATCCAAGCTCCAATCCCTGTGATCCAAAAAGTCAAGGTCGTTTGAGCACTAGATGATAAAATGCAAAGTGATTGATTTAGGTCCTTAGTTCGCAAACTGTCTGCTACCTCTAAGCCTACTGGATGTCCTACCTGGATACACACTACTGGATTCCTAACTGGATACTGAGCTACCCCAGCCAATCAGCGATTGCCACGTCGACGCCCATCTTGTACCCACAATCTTGTACCCACGCACGACCGTAGCGTAAACACTTGTCCCGTAATCAGCTTCACGTAATCACGGGAATGCTTGCGGCACCACTGAGTGAAGGTCGTACCGGTATCTACTGGTGCACCGCGGCTGGTCGAGGCGCCTTCTTGACAACACTCCCACTCGACTCGACCGCAATGGCGCCTTGGACCCCGAGCTTGCTCCGAAGGATATCAAACTGCACGGCGGTGATCGGCTTGGTCATCAAGTCCGCCAGCATGTCCTTTCTCGAGCAGTACTCCAACACCACTTGGCTGTCTTCAACCTTCTCGCGCACGAAGTGGTAGCGAATGTCGATGTGTTTGGTGCGCTTGTGGAACTCCGGGTTCTTGGCCAACGCGATTGAGCCTTGGTTGTCCTCGTAGATCTTGACTGCCGACTTGGTCTTCATCTCGCCGATCTCGCACAGGAATGCCTTGAGCCAGATAGCTTCTTGTGTTGCTTCCGTCAACGCCATGTACTCTGCCTCCGTCGATGATAGCGCCACCGTCCGCTGCTTCTTGCTTCTCCAGCTGATGCATCCGCCGTTCATCATGAACGCGTAGCCGCTTGTACTCCGTCGAGACTCAATGTCGCCGGCCCAATCTGCATCCGAATAACCTTGGAGTCCTTCCTCACTGCTCGCGCGAAACTCGATGCCATGAGTCTTCGTACCTTGGATGTAGCGAAACACCCTCTTGAGCGCTTGCCAGTGTGTCGGACACGGATCCGCGGCAAACTGGCTGAGAACTCCCACTGCCGCTGCAAGGTCTGGTCGAGTCCCCACCATGAGGTACATCAGGCAGCCGACTGCATTCCGGTACGGCACCTTCGCCATGGTCTCTTCGTGCTTGCAGCCTCCTTCGCACATGGCCTTGGTCAGCTTGAGTCCTGGGTCTTGTGGTGTCTTGACAGGGTTGCTCTTCTCCATGCTGAACTTCTCCAGGATGTCCTTCGCAAACTTGGTCTGCCGCACCGACACCTTTCCAGCTGTAAGATCTTGATCAATTTCCATGCCGAGGAAGTACTTGAGCTGACCCATGTCCGTCATCTCGAATCGCTTGCTGAGTGCCTCCTTGGTCGACTTGAGCAGCTCGTCGTTGTTGCTTGCTAGGATCAAGTCGTCCACGTACAGCGCCACGAATATCATGTCTTGGTCGTCCCGCTTGACGTAGATGCAGTGATCCGCTTCGCACTTCTTGAACCCCAGCTCCAGCATGAACTTGTCGATGGTCTGGTTCCACATTCGCGGTGACTGCTTGAGTCCGTACAACGAACGCTTGAGCTTGCACACGAAGTCTGGGTGCGCCTCACCAATAAAGCCATCCGGCTGCACCATGTAGATGTCTTCGTCCAGCCACCCGTTCAGGAACGCCGTCTTGACATCCATCTGGTGCACCGTGAGGTTGTACTTGGCTGCCAGGCTGAGCAGGATCCTGATTGACGTGAACTTGGCCACCGGCGCGAAGGTCTCTTCGTAGTCGATGCCGTACTTCTGCAAAAATCCCTTGGCCACCAGTCGTGCCTTGAACCGCTCGATCTCTCCAGCCTGGTTTTCCTTGATCCGAAACACCCATCTGCAGCTGATCGCCTTGCGTCCCTTGGGCAACGGCACCAACACCCACGTCTCATTCTTGCGAAGAGAGTTGATTTCCGAATCGCACGCTTCCTTCCACTTGGCCGCGTTGCTGGATTCCATCGCCGACGTGAACGTGGTCGGCATTTCTCCCACTGAATCCACAACGAAGGCCGCGTCGAAGCCTTCTTCATTTGCGATGGCTGACAGCTCATCCAGCGCTTGTGACCGACTATGCCGCTTAGACCTTGGGATCTCCACCGCTTCCTCTAACGACCTAGTCCGCTGGTGTCGCTTGCTGCCAGGCTCGACGTCTTCGTCCTGCGCAGCTTCTTCTTCCTTGGTTTCTTCTGGCTCAGACGATTCTTCTTGGTCTGTGGCATCTTCAACGCGAAGGTCCACGACCACATCTTCACCAAAGTTGCGTCTCCCACCGTCGAAGACGTCTTCCATGAACTGCGCATCGCGGCTCACTAGCACACGACCGCTCTTGATCTCTTCAAACCGATACGCTTTCTCGTGCTCCGAGTACCCGAGAAACCGACAACGCACCGATCGAGCGTCGAACTTGGTGCGTTTCTCCTTCGGGACCGTCACATACGCATGGCAACCGAACACCTTAAGGTTGGACAGCAGCGGTTTCTTGCCCGTCCAGACTTGGTGCGGAGACTTGCCGTGGCTGGTAGCGCGTGTCGGACAGCGATTCCGAAGAAACGTCACTGTCATCACCGCTTCACCCCAATATGACTTCGACAGTCCGGCATGCTCCAACATGCATCGCGCACATTCCACCAACGTCCGGTTCATCCGTTCCGCCACTCCGTTCAGTTGAGGTGTGTACGGCGGTGTGAACTTCTGCACAACCCCACGCTCTCGGCAGAACTTGGCCATCTCACGAGACTTGTACTCGCCACCATTGTCACTGCGAAGTTGCTTCACACGGAGAGTTCTCACGCGACCACCCGTCTGAGTTTCGGCAAATGCCACAAATTCAGCAAATTTGGCAGCCACCTCCGACTTGTTCCGCAGCAAGTATACCACACAGAAATGCGAGTACTCATCAATGAACGTGACGAAGTACTTCTTGCCACTGAACGTCGATGTCTTCATGGGACCGCAGACATCACTGTGGATGACTTCCAACAGTTTCTTGGCGTGGTTTGGCGACTTGGGCATGTAACTCACTCGCGCTTGCTTGCCAAGTGCACACCCATCACACAACTCCCACTGCTTCACAGCCGTCATGTTGATGCCAACCCCATAACCCTTCTTGACGATGGCATCTAGACCGCCATGGCCAATGTGACCAAGTCGAAGGTGCCAGAGGTACGACGTGGTGTCCCCTTTGCGATCCTTCGAACTCGACACATTGGCCTCGTCAGGCATGATCGGAGTCATGCACAGCTTGAACAGTCCCTTGCCTTCACGCGCTCCGAGCTGCCACTTGATCTTCTTCGTCTCGGCGAAGCACCCGTCGCGCTCGAACGTCACGGGCCCAACATCTTTGGTGAATCGCCCGACTGAAAACAGGTTGCGCGACAACTTAGGGATGTGCCACACCTTCGTGAGCACACCCTTCTTGATTCCACGTGGAGTCTTCATCGACATGACAACGTCGCCACTGTCGTGTAGGACACGATAGAATTCTCACTTGTCGGGTGAGTTCCCACCAACAACACACGCTTCCCCGTTAAGGTCAGCGATTGTTGGATCAAACCTGAAGACCAGGTACGATCCCTTACACCGGGTCGGTTGTAAGCGCTTCTGTATACCGAGGTTGTTTTAGGTAACCCTTACCTACACCACTAGCCACGAGCTTAGACTAGGGTGTTATATTGCGCTTTCGCGCGTAACCCTGCAGTCCCTCAGAGGAAAGGGTACCGGCGTGTTAGGCCTTATACAGGGGTGTCGAGGTATAACCTCGACGGGGAGCAAAATATACACTAGGACCTTAAGAGACCCTAAGTATACACGTAACGACACTTCACTGTCGCCTCCGATCTCTCGGCCACACCAACTCTTGGCCTGACCAGGATAAACTCTCGGTTCAATGTACCTTGAGTCTACCAACAGGCATCCCACACAACTGAGCGTGTCCTGGCACTTAAATAAGCTAGCTACACTTACCTAAGTCGGACTTGACTCGTGTTAGCTGGGGGGAAGACTGCGTTTTATAAACTGCTTAATGTGAGGCTCAGAGAGCCTCTGTATGTCATCCTATGTTTTGTCCTATGCCTATATACAAATATCAAGTGTAAACAAATCTCTGTAGGGGCCTCCGAGGTTTCAGAATAAGTACGACCGAGGGGTCGACAACTCACTCTTAAGTACGGATTCGGGACTGTACAGACGTGAGACAAGGGATCTGAGATGGGTACAGAGCCCTATCTCGGCCTAGTCCAGGAAGCCTCGGTCAGGTTATATTAGGCCAACCGAGGCTCTCGAATGTCACTATTCCTTCTCCGTCACTCCGTCGCGGGATGTATAATCCTCCAATGGGGTTAACCCTCGCTTTTCACCGAAAGGTTCTGTGGCGGTTGCCTTAGCGGCTGGGTAGCTTCCTCACGGTTAGAACCCAACACCACAACTGCCCCCGCCTCGACGCGAACCTTCCTGACTGGTGACCGTCGTGGCGCCTCATTCTCCAATTTTCTTCTGACCTCCATGGTCCGCCAATCGCGTGCCCTGGAGCGGGCCACCGCCGCAGCCATGCAGGCTCTCGGGCCTCGAGAACAGGTATGTAATAGCTTGCACGTTCACCCGAGGCTTCAGTCCACACCTTGACTCACTGTTTGTATCGTCAGACGTCTACTGATGTGCCTCCCGAGGCTCAATACACTCCTCCAGGGCATCCTGGAGCCGCTGGGCAGGCGGCGGGGACCCCTCTGTCACCAACTCCCGCGCTGACAGTGGATTCAGCAACTCGCGGGGTGTCAGGAGGGTCTTCGCCAATTTTATCGCCTTGCTCGCCTCCGACGTCTCCTCTTCCGTCTTCTTCTGAAGCGGGCTCTCGCTTGACACCAACTCCCGCGCCGGCAGAGGATTCGGCAACTTGCGGGGTATCTGGCGGGAGCTCTGCAGACGTTATTGATGAGGAGAGGCCTGTTGGTGATCCCACCGAGCAGTCAACTTTGACTCTCGCCGACACTCAACTTGTGCAGCTCGCCAAGCTTGTTATTGGTGTTGCTCGCAATCCACCGTGCCGCGTCGACGTAAACCTGGACCGTCGTCTGCAGAACTCGTCAAACCTCGGTGAAGTCTTGGCTGCTGCTATCGCTCCCGTCCGGATTCCCCTTCATGAATCCGAGGAGATGGTCTCGCTACGGGACGAAGTCTCTCGATGCCAAGAGCAGGTCAAAGATGCTGAAGATAAGCTCGCAACCGAGTTCCAACTCCGAACGAGGGCCGAGATGTTCTGCACCCAAGCCTCTTGTGACTTCAATGCTGCCGCCAACACTCTGCACTCTGTTCGGCTGGAGAACGTGGCTCTTTCTCGGCAGCTCGCCCTGGCCAACGCTGCCATAGCGACTCACGCCGAGTCCATGGCTCAACTCGGCCTTCGTGTGAAGAATGCCGAGGCCGACTCTGCTGCAGCCATGCGGACGATCCGAAAGGATCGAGAGCGCTTCAAAGCTGGTGTGGCGGCATATACCGAGCAGATGGCCAAGCTTCGGTCTTACCTGCTTCGGAGCGACAGCCGGAATGATGGTACGGTGCCTGCTCGCATCCAAGCTCTGGTGACCGAGAACGCTGGCTTGCAGAGGGCAAATTCGATCCTCCGTCAGCATTCGGCTAACCACGGTCTAAACACCGATGCACTTGTCCTCGCCTCGGTGGGAATTACGGCTGACGATATCGACTGGAGTCTTCTCGGTCTGTCTCCTCCACGTGTGACGGTGGAGACCCCTCGAACTCCTAGCTCTGATCACTCGGGTGGCGAATCAAGTGACAACGAGGCTTCGGATTCGGCGCAACAAGTCATTTCAATGCCTCCGAGCACCGCAGGTAATCCAGAGGGCGACTCCGAGGATTCTCAGCCTGTCGGACCTCCTCCGAAGCGTCGTCGGCTTCGTCGCCACCAAGTCCCAGCAGCTAAGTCTGGTTCGTCTACCTCGGCGGCTCTGAGGTCTTCGTTGCCACTCAATCGGCGACTCGGTCGTCCTTCGGTGAAGCCCAAGCGTCGCTCGCCGGCTACAACTCCCGTTCTGTCGCCGTCCACCACACGCCCGTCTCCTGCTGTCTCTCCGACGCCAGTGCCGACTCCCAGTGCTTCGACGTCGGCTGCACCGGCTTCGACTGGTTCACAGCAAGCGTTGTCCCAAGCTGCGGGTAAGGAGCTTGAAGACGGTGAAGTGGCTGACGAACCTTCGGCTGCTTCAGATAATGACGCGGAAGACACTGAAGAGCTTCCCGACTCGGACGAGGATGCCACTGCTTCCAATGCTGCAGCCTCCGAACCCTCGTCCGAAGTCATTGACTTGGCGTCCGGTAATACAGGTAATGCCGAGGTTTCGAAGCCCGTGGACAGTCCATTCTCGTCTCCGGTGATTTCATTGCCTCGCAAGGATGGCCGGCCTGTTCGGGGCGCGTCTGTGGTGTCCGATCTCCGTTCAATGGAGATGGTGGAGCGAGAGCTCGCTGAAGACGATTTCGTCCTCGGTCTTTCCCCGACTGGGTCCACTCCGCCGGCCGTGGCGCAGACACCTCCTACCACTGCCTCCGGGACCGGTAGTCGCCAAGTCTCTCAAGTCCAACCTCCAAGCTCTCGGCCGGTTGTGACTGCCCCGTCTGCCGTCTCTGTTCCGGCGTCCTCGTTGTTCCGCCCTAGGCGGTCGCAGTCGAGCGCTCGGAGACCACATGCGGTGGTTACGGCAACGTTGTCTACAGCGCCAGGTCCAAGCTCGGTGACCTTCACTCCTATCGGCAGCAGCCTTCAACTTCCTCTCGGGTCGAAGAAGCTCGCCTCTCTAGCTGGGCCTTTCTTGGAACCTGGTTTCACCGCGCCCGGAGCTCAGGAGGCTTGGTGTCAGATTCAGAACCGGAGTCTGTCCGAGCCTCTGCCGAAGGATGGAGTTTCGCCAGTGTCTGCTGCCAGTCTCTCTGCTCTGATGGACTGGAAAAACTCTGGTCATCCGTGGCAGCAGCTCCGCCGCCGGCTACCCGAGCAGCCATGCCTCTTTGACTCCAGCGGATTTCCACCGGGGACGAAGATCTCTATTCGAGAGACTGGGCTCGGACGCACCGTCAAATGTGGCGGCAGTTCCAAGGTACCTCCACGGACAGGACCGAGAAAGCAGACTTGGGTCTCGCCTTGTGGGAGCGTCGCCACTGGATCCAAGTCTCGGCGGTCGAGAATTACCTCCGCCGTCTCGAGAGAGAGCATGGGCGTAAAGATCCTCTCGTTGTCGCCTTGGTTGCACAGTGGAAGGCGTACAACAAGGCTCGGAATCTCCGTGCGGACCGTCTCCGTCAGCAGATGGTGTACCGAGTCTGGGAGTGGAGTATTGAGCGTGACAGCAAGCCTCGGGAGAACCCTGCTGAGCTCCTGCTGGAGCCCTCTTACTTGCAGTACCCGTTTGAAGTGTTGGATTGGGCCCCAACAACGGATAACTGGATTCAAGAGCTCGTGGTTCTCGATGCGCAACAGCCGTGGCGTAATTGCTGGATGGATGCTCCCGCCGAGCATCCGTATAACACTACCTTCGCTCCCTGCAACCCTGATGTGCCGCTATTTGTTCCTCGGCATCGCTCTCATGCAAGTGTGGAGTCCTCGATTGTGGTTAATCCAGCTCTGGATCCGGCCGCTATTCGTGCTTCGTGGGCAGCCGAGTCTTCGGACACTCCAGGCTCGGCTCCGGAGGCTCCGGTTTCCGGCATTTTAGGGTCTCCTCCTGCTGACATCCTGAGTGCCGGCTTGGACGTCCTCGTGGACTTGGCTACCGCCACCACCGAGATATAACCTCGGTCGTGTAACTCCGGCTTCGTTGTCCAAGTTACTCCAGTAGTTCCCAGAGTACAGTAGCGTAAATTGGTAGCTTGGTTTCTCTATCGTTCTTCGTCGTAATTTCCAATTCACTGGTTCGTTTACTTTTCATCATGCAAATATGCAGTGTTCGGTACAGTAATCTTCATCACTCCTCTCTGTAGGCTGTACCGGCCCCACAGAGGATTCTCATTTTCAGTACAGTAGCTTCTTTTCGTCTGTCACTGCAGGCTGTACTGGCCCTGCAGGCAGGTCAATCTTTTGGTGACGTTCCGTTTAGTCCTCGTCGGCGACTTGGACCATTTGCAACCGTCGGTCACTGCGCTTCTCTCGCAAGTAGTCATAGAGAAGACCTCCACACGACAAATTGGACGCAGGTTCCCATGTTGGTTCATCGTATCCCAACCACTTCACTTTGAACTCTCGGACGGCTCGTTCGGTGCTTGTGGATAACGGAATGCGGTCGTCGAGAATAGCCTCGACCTCGTATTCGCCGGCGAGTTGATCAGGCTCCCAGCTATCTTCGGGAAGCAATTCCTCGTCGAAATCTAGCCTCGTTTCCTCTGTTACCTCCGGTGTCAGCCGACTCTTCGGTCGACTCCCGAATTCGCTCACAGCTTTAAGTCGTGATACATGCACAACAGGGTAGAACCTGTACCCGCTTCGGTCGGGTAGTTCCAACTCATACGCGAACTCTTCGACCTTTCTCTTCACCCGGAATGGCCCATGCCATCGGTGTGCTAGCTTCTTCGTCAGTCCTGGTTTCACTCGTTCCATGTACAGCCACACCCGATCGCCAGGCTCAAACAATGGCCTCGGTGCGGTGACCGGGGTGTCATCTGCTGCCTCTGAGACAGAGTGTGCTTCGTCCGAAGGCTCGGTCTGACCAGTACTCGGTATAGCCGCTTGCTCTCTTCCACTAAGTGCTTCATTGTGTTTCCGGGCTCTCCGAGACTTCTCAGTGGCTTGATACTCTTTAGCCATCTCCAGTGCGATCTCCTGTTGACGGTTCACTTCTCGGCGCCATGCTAATGCGTCAGTTTGCTTTCCAGACCCTCGTTTGAGCGACGACGTCATCGCTCGGAGCGTTGACTGTGCGTCCCAACCATGAACCAGGTAGAACGGGGTCTCTTTCCTCGTTGCGTCCATCGAGTTGTTGATCGCGAAGATCAACTTCTCGGCGATCTCATCCCAGTCTTGCTGGAGCGGGTCCTCGGCGTACACCCGCACTGATTGCATGACGGTCTTCACCGACCGTTCTTGCTGGCCATTAGCCTGCGGACGGTAACTCAGAGTCGCTCTTGACCTTGATTGCATCATCTCGGCGAAAGCTTGGAATACCTCGCTCATGAAGCGTGGGTCGCGATCATGACGGATCATTGTCGGAGCACCGAATCTTCGGTAGACACACTCTTCAAAAGCCTTTGCCACACAGAGTGCAGTTGTGTCGGCCATTGCCTTTCCCATCACGAAGCCTGTGAACGCGCACTGGAAGAGCAAAAGCGCTGTATTGCCCCTCCGAGACTTCGGTAGTGGTATGACAAAGTCCATCGACACCAGTTGGAACGGTCTCTCGGCGAGTACGTTGCCGGGCGAATACCCTCGGAACTGTGGTCGGCTCTTGCTAGAGCTGCAATCGGGGCAAGACCGTACGTGCTTTTCGACGTCCGCGTAGAGACCGATCCAATAGTAGTCTTGTCTGATCCTGTTGAAGGTTCGGACAATGCCTTGGTGGCCGCCTTCTAGCGAGTCATGGCAGTTTTGCAATACCTCTTGGACCATCGTTGAGGGCACTACCAGACGTAGGACAGTCTCCTTGAGCTGTCGGTCGCTCTTCCGGCGGCTCGTCCCGAGGTAATACAGGACGTTATCCTCGCTTAGCGTGAACCGATCCGACATCTTCCATGAATCTCTCGCTGCTCGATAACCGAGCTTCGAGTCTTCACCACGGAGCACTGTCTTGAGGTTAGACCATCTCAACTCTTCGTCCTGGGCGATTGCAATTCGTCTCCGGCGTTCTCGTTGGACCGTCAGAGGGTCTATGTCATTTGCACTCGGAGCTGTTGAAGTTGAATCCTCGGCGCTCGGTTGCTCCTCTCGCACCTGGTTTTGAGCTTTGGTAGGCACATCATTCGCTTTGTCTTGACTGTCCGCCTCTCTTCGGTCGACTATCGAGGTCTCGTTGGCGAATCTGACCCGCTTCTCGTTGACTTTAGCTTGTTGCCGGGTGGTCACCGTTAGTTGTCCGGTCTCAGTGTCGTCTTGCACAAAATCGAAAAAAGTTCTGCGATGGGGAGAGCCTGTTCTCATATAGGCTCGGATAGTGTTGATCGATGGTTTGTCCTCGGTCTCGGCCTTGGCAGTTGGTTCGTAGATGACGTCTTGAATACGGTTTAGCGCAACCAATTCTGACAGCCTGGCCTCGGTTGACACCACTTTAGAAACCTTGCTCTCGAGTGTTTCGCTTGCAAGCGAATCTGCAGCAGCATTGAACTCTCGGACCACGTGCAAGTACTTCACCGATCGGAACTTGGCTGTGAGCTCTCGGTGGCGGTTCAGTTGGGTCAACAGTGACTCCTTACGACATGCGATCACCCCTAGGGACTGCTGGATTGCGAGTCTCGAGTCGCCCACGATGACTAAGTCCTCGGTCGTGTGCTCTAATGCAGCTTGTACTCCGTTGTTCATACCCGCATACTCGGCGAGGTTCACCGTGGTCGCCTCGAGGTAAGCACTCGCAGCGGTCACTATAGTCCACTCTGGTAATCTCCACAGTATCCATGCACAACTGCCATAGCCACCGTGCTTCTCGGTCTTAGCCGAACCATCAAATGACAGCACGAAGCCTTGGTAGGACCTCGGTAGCCGTGCGTACAGCAGGTTCGGGTCCATCCTAATGCTCGGTGACCCTTTGGTTGGTGGTGCGACTTGTGCTAACGAGTCATCTAAGTCGACGAAGCTCGTCAAACCTGCTTGGAGCAACTGCGCGAATGCGCAATCTCGTTCCTTCACCCGCTGCACCACTAAGTGCCACGGGGACAACATAACTGCGAACTGGGTCGTGCGTCCGAACAATGTTTTGGACTTATGTACCCAGTCGAGCGTCGAGAAACGCGTATAGACGTGGATGGTCCGACCTGCGAGCTGAGTGTAGCACACTTTCAGCAGCAGTAGAAGGGCCAAGACCTCCTTCTCGGCCGGATGATAGTTCATCTCGGCGTCCTTGAGAACACGCCCGCAAAACCGAACGGGGTGTAACTTGTCGTCGTGTTCTTGCATGAGAGTGGAGCTCAGCGCCCACTCGTTCGCGAAGAGCATGACGTGCACCCCTTTGTCTCGGTCGAAGTGCCGTAATATCGGGGCGTCCATCACCTTCTGTTGGAGTGCTGCGAAGCTTCGTTTGGCTACCGTGAGGTCACCCCCAGGTGCAAAGTCTGCGTCCTTCAACTGGTACAACGCAGCGCCGTACACTGCGAAGTCTTGGATGAACCGGCTGTAGTAGTTGAGCGCACCCAGGAACGACTGCATACCTTTCTTTGACGTTGGGAAAGGGACCTCCGTCACTGCCTTGATCTTCTTCGGATCGGCTCGAATGCCCTCGGACGAGACTTCATGGGACAGGAAGTCCACTTTGGACTGCACGAATATACTCTTCGTGAAGCTGACGCTGATCCGACACTCTGTGAAGCGTTGGAGCAGTCGGTCCAGCGTCGCTAAACAGCCGTCGAACGTCTCGTTACCGAAGCATATGTCGTCGACGAAGGATCGTCGGTCGAACACCGGAACCAGCGAAGACTCGTCCGACTCGCCGTTCGCAAACATGTCACCCGTGGGACTATTCACCAACAGGGACACCTCGTCCATAACAGTAGAAGACTCTCGGTCGGCCTCGAACTTGGTTCGAGCCCTCGGTGGAGCCTCTGAATGCTGGTTACAATCCTCGGTAGCGACTGTCCGGGCATCTTTGGTCTGTTCTTCGGCTTCACGCATGGCTTTCGCGAATTGCGACCACCCGCCCTTCGGCTGGACAAATCCCCAAAGGGCATTGTCGATCATCCGCTGGTAAATCATTGGTGCGTTCTTGAGACCAAATGGCATCCGTAGCCACTCAAAATGCCCCAGTGCGCAGACAAATGCAGAGATCTTCCGAGCTCTCTGTGTCATCATTATGGCCCAAAATCCGCTCGCCGCGTCCAACGAGCAGAACCATAGGTAAGCTTCCATGTCCGTCAAAAGGTCGTCAACGAGCGGCATGGCGTACTCCATGATCGCTGTGACTGCATTCACCATCTTGTAATCAATGCACAGACGGATATCGACACCGTTCTTTTTCAGGACAATCACAATCGGGGACGCCCACGGGCTGTCCGAGAAGGTAATCAGTCCAGCCCGTAGCAATCCTTTCAGGAGCTCATACAGCTTCCCGAGAAATCGCAACGGCGTCCTCCGAGCCCTCTGTTTGATCGGCGCGTGCCCTTGCACGTCAATATCGCACACCACACCGTATGCCGGTGGTGGTAGCGCATTACCACTTGAGATCATGATCTCCTCGTGACGCTTCAACACGTCGACCAGCTTCTCCTGCTGACCCTCGTCCAGGTCTTTATTCTGAACATTCGGACCGGTGTAATCTAAAGCGGTAACCGTAATCTCGGTCAGGTCAGGCAGGAATGCCAATTCCTGTGCGTAGTCGGTGAGCTCGATGTCGTTCGCCAAATGCTCGGACACGTCATTCTCTCCTGTGTCTTGTCCCGACACAACCCCTGCTGCAATCTCGTGCATCGCGGACACGTAGGCTGCGTTCAATATGCACTCTAGATCTTCAGTAGGACACGGGGTATGTATGGCTCGGTCGTCTGGCTCGTCCAGAGTCTGGACCGAAGTGCCGGTATCCTCGGATGTCACCCCTGTTGAAGACTCGGTGCACGCGGCATCATCCGTAGTGTGAGTCGAGGACCGCCTCTGAGCTTGTTCGAACACTCGGTCGTCATTCCCGGACTCCAGTGTGTGCTCCAACTCCTCGGCGCAGTAGACTTGAACCTCTTCGCTTGGGCCCGAACCCTCGGCGCCTCTAGTGAGAATATTCTGAGGTGTCGGATACTCTCTGCGCTCGACCGCAGGCGGCTGATCGGCTAGCCAACGTTCGTAGAGCACGCGTTCTCGTTCAAACAGCGTCTCGTCACGGCTCTCCGCGTAGGCAAGGATCTGCCACTCCTTATACTTGTTAGACCGTAGGCGTACGTACCCAGGCTCACGCGGAAGTTCGCCTATTGGTACCCATAACACAACCGACTCATGTTTCGAGCAATTAGCGACGCTCGGTGTCACATTCGTCAGCCGGACCCACGTCGGGTGCCCCCGTCTAAACCTCGTTACCGTCGGGACGAGTCTCTCCGTCCGTCGGATCCAAACTTCGTGAGTGTCTCGAGAGGGTCGTTTGCACCTAAGCCGGAACTCTCGCCACTCATGACCGGGGATATACAAATCCTCGGTCGGTCCACCAACTACCTGAGTGCCATGGGGTTCATCATCCGCAGCGCTCAGCGATTTAATTAGTGGCACCATCACTTCATCAGGCAGTCTAGCTGTCCCGTGGAACAGGTCTAGCCGGACACCTGCCGGAATCATGAAGTCCGTTCCGAGGACCACATCGACTCCTGCACTGTGGTTCATGATCCACATCTCAAACTCGTACACTCGCTCCCACCCCAGGGTGATCTTCACGAGCGCTCGTCGACGAGTCTCTAGCACTCCAGGGTTAATTCCCCGTACTTCCAAGCTTCGGCCGTGGTCTGGGACTTCACGCAACCGCAACCTCTTGGCGTAGTTCGCCGAGATCACGCTGACGTTGGCTCCAGTGTCCAACAGAATCCTCGTTCGCACATCATTTACCGCCCCCTTGACCAAAGCTCTCATTCTCTTCCTCTTGTCGTACCGTTGGGACGACCACCACCCCAATCTCTCGCCCGGGAGCAACTTCGTCCTCGGGACGAGACTTCGGGGCGATCGTTCAACTCGGGACATACTAGCAATCGAACCCTCGGTCTTGCGGCCACTAGGTTCGCCAATGCTCCACTCCTTCACTCCACACTCACTGAGGTATACACCTCTCTCCTTTTCACTTTCCATCGTTTTCACACTCGTAATCTCTCGGTCTTCGGGCCAATTCACCTCTCCTGCGAATGCGAACATATAGTCGGCATCTATTGCAGGTTCGGTTAACTGTGGCAGCCCGATTGGGACCAACCCAGTTTCAGTTGGCGGGCTGCCTAGTTTAAATGATTCCCGAACACTAAGCTTTGGAGCTCAGGCGTGAGATCTTTCTTGTCGACCTTCGATCGTAGGAGGTTGGTGAGCTCATTTAGGGCGTCACACTTCCCAGCGTCGTGCACTTGTTTGCACAACTTGCATCGCCTGTAGCAGTAGTGCACTGAGTGCGACATACTGCCACAGGCTGCACAAGGACCGTACTGGCGCTGTCGGTTGTCTCGTCCGTAGCCTCGGTCTTTGTTGAAGTGACCATTACCGCTCCTGGGGTGTCGGTGGTCGGACCGGGCGAACGTGCCTTCTGCAGCGGCACGGCGTTCACTGTCGTTGGCGGCTGCAACGTGACCGTATTCACCGTCGGGACTAGAATCGCTGTCGGAGCTCTCACTGGAGCATCGGCTGCCGTCCCGGCGCCGTTCGTCGTCGCTAGATGTCTCGGTGCTGTCATAACCATGATGGCGCGTCTCCGGGCGGTTCAATCGTGACCTAGTAGCGTCGTTCACATTCAATGCAGCGACGAGGTCAGTTAGCGCGTTCGCTACCGTGACTCTCGGGCGTGAATCGTCGCGACGGCGTTCTCGGTCATGTCGATCACGGCGATAGCTGTCTCGCGAACCCTCTGTGCGCCTACCATCATGTCGGCGGCTGTCTTCTTGGTTCTTCGGACGGCGTCCTGACGACTCTCGGGATGTTTTACGTTCCCGACGACGGAGGATGTCGTTGACCATATCTTCGAGGTCATGAATATCCTTAACTCGGACGTGACATAGACGCTCTTCCAGACCTCGGTCATCACACGTATCCAGAAAGTGTTCCACATGGTCCTTGGCGTCGCGTCCACCGTTCTCGAACTGCACTCCGGCATTGCGGGCATAGCCGTTAAGCCTGTTGAGGTAATCACACACGTGCTCTTTGTCCTCTCGTTTCGCTGAATAATACCGAGCCTTCGCAGACTGAGTAAACCGTGAGCAGTAGTACTTGATAAATGCGTCGCTCAACAACTTCCACGTACGACGAGTCTTGCGTGGAAGTTGTCGGTACCAATGTAGAGCTCCATCTTGGAGACTGAGTTCGAACGCCATGCACCACTCGTTTGGTGACGTATGCGTTCCCTTCATCTCGTAGATAAAGGTTCGGAGCCATTGCATGGACTTCTCGCTCTTGTTCCGGAGTCCAAAATAGAGCTTGATGTTGCCGAGTGGAAGGTGGGTTGCGAGCTCCAGCCTCGGTGTGGAGCTTTTAGTCTCCGCCTTGCTCAGCTCGCGAATCTGACGCGCCCACTCCTCGGTGAGGTCTCCATCGAGATAATCGAAGTCACCTGAGTCGCTATCGCTGTCCGACGAGTCTTCTGGACTATCGTAGTTCCTGGCGGGACGTCGGCCAGTCTCTTGACGAGTGTTCGGAGTGGGGCGTAGACTTTCTGTCTCCTCGGCTAGTCGCTCAGATCGACTTGCAGACCTCGGTGTCACCATGTGCGAATCTTGCATGTACGGTGAAGCCTCGGCTGTAGCCGTAAAGACGCCAGCATCGGAACCCTCGCTGACACGCTTCTTGGGAGTTTGAGGAAGCGGGACCTTTGATGGGTCCGCTGCTTCCGGTGCGCGTCGGGCTATAGGTTGACGGCCTGCCCCAATCTCGGACACCCCGAAAGACGTCCGCAACTTCTTCTTCCACTTTCGCAACGCTGTGCCGACATCAGTCGGCGTCCAATCCTTGAGTGCGGCGTCAGATGGAAACCTCTGAGGCTCGCACCCCATAGCACGGAGGAGTAGCACAGTATCCTGAGCCACTTGTCGAGTGCTCGTTGAGTCAATGGGCACTGCTAGCTCACCCCCAAGGTCCATCCAGACAGCCTGGCGGGCCTGCTTCGGGCCGAACAGTTGCATCCAATTGCTCCTAGTCTTCATTAGTTCCAAGCAGCGACCTAGAACCTTGTTGGCAGCCGGCGTATCACCATTGACTGGTGGCCGGTTGCCTGTCGACCGAGAAGTTGCCTTCCCGGCCATCGCCGACGGCTTCAAACCATCGGACCCATCATCACTGTCCTCTGTGGCCGGTTCAGGACCAGCTACGTCGTCCAGCTCTTCGGTGAGGTTGCGCGCAAGCGACCTCACCCCTCCGCTACGGCCTACAGATACCACAGCGGCTTCCGAAAGGTCGGGCATCGCTGCCTTCTCTTCCAGGTACTCTTCGTCATCATCTTCCTTGGCGTCGGAGTAGCCAACCGACTCGTCGAAACTTCCTGAACGATCGGCATTTGTCACCAAACGAGATGTCGGTGGTGTCGACAATGAACTTCCAGGGTGCACCGTAGGTTCGGTGCGTGTTCCACTTGACTTCATCGGTGTTGCTGGTACCGCTGACTTGCCTCCTTTCGCCATTCTCTCTCTTCTTCTCTCTCTCGAGTGCTCGTTAGGGTAGAACCTAACACAACCACAACACACAGAAGGTCACACCAATCCCGGGTCGCGGCACCAGTTGTCGTGTAGGACACGATAGAATTCTCACTTGTCGGGTGAGTTCCCACCAACAACACACGCTTCCCCGTTAAGGTCAGCGATTGTTGGATCAAACCTGAAGACCAGGTACGATCCCTTACACCGGGTCGGTTGTAAGCGCTTCTGTATACCGAGGTTGTTTTAGGTAACCCTTACCTACACCACTAGCCACGAGCTTAGACTAGGGTGTTATATTGCGCTTTCGCGCGTAACCCTGCAGTCCCTCAGAGGAAAGGGTACCGGCGTGTTAGGCCTTATACAGGGGTGTCGAGGTATAACCTCGACGGGGAGCAAAATATACACTAGGACCTTAAGAGACCCTAAGTATACACGTAACGACACTTCACTGTCGCCTCCGATCTCTCGGCCACACCAACTCTTGGCCTGACCAGGATAAACTCTCGGTTCAATGTACCTTGAGTCTACCAACAGGCATCCCACACAACTGAGCGTGTCCTGGCACTTAAATAAGCTAGCTACACTTACCTAAGTCGGACTTGACTCGTGTTAGCTGGGGGGAAGACTGCGTTTTATAAACTGCTTAATGTGAGGCTCAGAGAGCCTCTGTATGTCATCCTATGTTTTGTCCTATGCCTATATACAAATATCAAGTGTAAACAAATCTCTGTAGGGGCCTCCGAGGTTTCAGAATAAGTACGACCGAGGGGTCGACAACTCACTCTTAAGTACGGATTCGGGACTGTACAGACGTGAGACAAGGGATCTGAGATGGGTACAGAGCCCTATCTCGGCCTAGTCCAGGAAGCCTCGGTCAGGTTATATTAGGCCAACCGAGGCTCTCGAATGTCACTATTCCTTCTCCGTCACTCCGTCGCGGGATGTATAATCCTCCAATGGGGTTAACCCTCGCTTTTCACCGAAAGGTTCTGTGGCGGTTGCCTTAGCGGCTGGGTGGCTTCCTCACGGTTAGAACCCAACACCACACCACTGCCGACCGCTTGAACCACTCCGTCGTCCGCGAGGTGCACGTCCACCGGAGTCATCTTCTTGTAGTTCTTCATGTACTCTTTCGAGTACGTCATTTGCTGCGTCGCACCCGAGTCGACCAGCCAAACTTCACTCGACTTGGAGGTCCCACCACCAACCAAGAACAGGTAGTCGCCGCAGTCTTCATCATCATCGGCGACGTTCGCTCGTTGCGGCCTCTGCCGCTCCGCGTTCTCACGGATCCGTGCAGGACACTTGGCGATCCAATGTCCTTGTTCGCCACAATAGTGGCAGGCACTAGGCTTCTGCGCCTGCCGTCCCTTGCTCTTCCCGTTACCGCTTGTCATGAACGCTTGACCGTGCGCGGTTCCTTCAGTACCGCCACCTTGTTCCTTGCGCTTCAAGTCTTCATGCAGCAGCCGAGACGTCACGAGTTCCCATGTCAGCGAGTCGGCTCTCGACTCCAACGCCGTGATGAGGAACTGGTACGACTCACTCAGACTTGCCAGAAGCGTGATCACCAAGTCGTCCTCGCTGACCGGAGCGCCCACCGCGTCGAGTTGTTCCGCCAGCGTCTTGACCTTGTTAATGTGCTCCAGCACATCATCACCTTCGCCCATCATCGTCGTGAAGAAACGTCGACGAAGGAAGAGCTTGTTGGCCAAACTCTTCTTCTCGAAGTGTCCTTCCATTCTTGACCATGCATCATACGCATCATTGGCCGACCGAACCAGCGGCAACTGCGAATCCTCCATCGCGAGACAAATGATCGCCAGCGCCTTGCGAGACTTCCTCTTGAACGTCGATTGGTCCATCGCAGTGGTGCAGTGCTCCAGCTTGATCTCTCCACTTGTCACTTCCCACAGGTCGCGCTCCTCGAGCACCATACGCATCTTGAACTTTCACGCGTGCAAGTTAGTTCCGTCGAACTTGTTGATGCGGGAGGTCGTCGTCGAGGCAGTGTCCATGGCGAAGGCGTAGTCGGAGTCTTGGGCAGGGAATACGGGGCTTGGGCTCATAACCAAAAGTCAAGGTCGTTTGAGCACTAGATGATAAAATGCAAAGTGATTGATTTAGGTCCTTAGTTCGCAAACTGCCTGCTACCTCTAAGCCTACTGGATGTCCTACCTGGATACACACTACTGGATTCCTAACTGGATACTGAGCTACCCCAGCCAATCAGCGACTGCCACGTCGACGCCCATCTTGTACCCACAATCTTGCACCCACGCACGACCGTAGCGTAAACACTTGTCCCGTAATCACCTTCACGTAATCACGGGAATGCTTGTGGTGCCACTGAGTGAAGGTCGTACCGGTATCTACCGGTGCACCGCGGCAGGTCGAGGCGCCTTCTTGACAACATTATCCAGATCTTCCAGAAGATCATTGATCAGGGGCATAGGATAGACCATCAGTTGAGTGAGGCTATTGACCAGACGGTAATCAATACACAGCCTAATGTCCACCCCATTCTTTTTCACGATCACCACGATCGGCGAGGCCCAGGGTGATCTGGAATAGCTGATCATCTTAGCTGATAATAATCCCTTAATCAGTTCCGATAACTTCTCGCGAAATCGAGGGGCGATCTTCCTCACTCTTTAGGCGATTGGTCTAGCATCCCCCACATCGATATCACAGACCACACCTCTCGCGGCTGGTGGCAGAGCGTTCCCCTTCCCGATGAGAAGATGTCGATATTTCCAGATCTTCTGACGTAATCGTTCGATCTCCGCAGTGGTCTGGATTCCCGGATCTCCAACTTGGATATCCTCCATCTTCACTTCATCCGTGGTAGAGTTGATTTCTGGGAGGATCGCCATCTCTTGATCTACGTTCTCCGCATACAGATCGTTACCTTCATGCTAATGTGCCTCCGGATCCGGCTCCGGATCGGGAGAATTACTCTGATTCTCCAGCGACGCCTCCTGTATCGGGGCCGATAACCGTCCGGGTAGATCTCTTTCAGCCAATCCTCCGATCACTGGATCCAAATCGTCCATCTTCACCTGATCCATATTTTGGTTTGTCACCTCGATCTCTACCGGTTGGATCGGGGTCCGGTCCGGCGGATCCATCCTCGCTGATGGTTGATCTTCGGTCGTCAACGCTGGTTTTACCTGTATCTGCGAGATCTCAGGTCGTTTCAGGATAACACGAGGTGCGGGGTAGGAAGGTCGATCTACCATCGGCTCTGTGGATTCCATCAAGATCTCATCATATTCAGATCCTCCTTCCACCGTGGCTTCTAGAGCTAGATTTTGCCATTCCATATACCGACGTGATCCCACGAGACAAATCCTGGCATCCGGGGGATATGATCACCCGCTAGCCAGATCCCGATCCTTACATCTTCTTGCAATATGATTGCCTTATCACTTACGTTGGTGATCTGCAAGTACTGTCTCCTTCCGAGGCCTTTCACCACCGTAGGTACCCAACGATCCCCCCGGGTGACCCAGAACTTCTCGTGATCTGACCTCCGGAGATGTAGTTGAAGTTCCACTGATTGCCCGATCTCGATCTGGATATGTTCTCCTACGGTTACCAGCCGGGCCTTGTCGCTATAGAGTTGTCGACGCCCACTAAGCTGGATCCGCACTTCATCAGGTAAGCTTATAGACCCATAGGCTAGATCCAATCGGATCCCCGCCGGTACCATGAAATCCATACCCAGGATGGCATCTTGGCCTGCCAGATCTCCAACCCAAATATCGAAAAAGTAAACCAGCGACCCGGCCGTAGTGATCTTGATCCGGGTTCTCCCTTCTGTCCTGTAAACACTTTCACCAATCCCAACGCAATCTTGGATCTGGCTCGTATCGATATAGCACCCAACCTTACGAGCAAAGGCCGTATCCACTATGGACACTTCGGCGCCTGTATCTAAGAGCAAGATCCCTTTCTCATTGTTGATCTTACCAGCGATCTTGGCTTGTCGGAACCATTTTCCCGGGGCATAGTGTTTCCAATATCCCCGAGATTCTCCCGGCAAGAGATCCATAACTTCGGATCTCCTTGATCTGACTTGGCTTCTGGATCACTGGCATATCCTCTTGATCTGTGGGCTTGAACCACAGATCCGGATCCTGTTGCTTCCAGTAACCCCTTATCTCTCCTGGATGGAGGTCCACCGTCATGGTCACTTCAGATTGGAATAATCATCCGCCTGGCGGATACTCGAAATTGCGACAGCACGGTTTCCATTCAGATCACATGTATTACCGCGTAGATCTGGGATCTTGCTACCCTGATCTACCGATTTCTTGTTCACAAATGCATAGATGCAATATCTAGAACGCTCGGCTCGTACCGGATTCCAACCCGGCGAGCGTCCTAGTTTAACATCTTTTCTGCAGATTCCGGAAGCATACCTGCATGTTTGGCTGGGTTGAACCATTGGTGGATCTGGTTGTAGAACTCTTCCATAGGGCATTTTCCCATATCATGTAATTCTCCGCACCCCCGGCACACAAAGAGGCAGTGATCTGCCGGATGTCCTCGTTTGCCACACTTATGACAAGTGAGGCGTCTCCAGCATCCTAGATCTGAATGCTTCTTGGATCCACAGTGCAAGCAACGATTCCGATCGGATCCGCCGCTCTGGATCCGGGATCTATGATCTGGTGGGGTTTGATCCGTCGACTTGTGGGTGATTGGTACTTGCTCGACCTTCTCCATACCGGATTCAGTTTTTGGAATAACCTCCTGTTCAGCTGCCAGGTAGATCCGCCGATGATTGTCTCCGTCCGAGTCAGATCCATCCGATCCATCGGATCCAGACTCAGATTCAGACTCTACCGTCCGGATCTGTACCGCACGGACATGTTTCGTCGTAGCTGCAGGTGCTGGATTAGTCGCTTTCTGCCGGTACTTGCTGGATCCGAATGCGGCCTTCTTCTGCCTGCTCTTTGCACGTTCACGGGCTCGTAGTACTTCTTCCAGATCGTCCGCGTCGGATAATCGTAGTAGAGTCAGCCTGTCAGCTAGATCTTGATCTTCCAGAGTCTCAATATAGTGATCCACATGTTCGCGTCGATCCTTCGCATTACCGTCCTTGATCTTCAACTTTGCGCGTAATCCGGCAACATTAAGGCGGTAAAGATAATCGAGGGGAGATTCTTCTGGCCGGCGTCGGGCATGATAGTATTGTCTAGCCACTGATACCCCCAATCCGCAATACTGGATTTGGAAAGCTCGGAGCCGATCCGACCATTTGTTACGGGTGGATCTGCTTAGCTGGAGATACCAGTTCTTTATCGGATCCAGCCAATAGATCAGCGAAGGTCAAACATTTTTCTTCATCGGAGGCTTGATCTCGCATGAACGCCGATTTCACTTTGCCAATCCACGCTCTGGCCCGATCTTCGTCTTGATCTTTCCCTGTGAATTCCTTGAGGTCTGAGATCGCGGAAATCCGGACTCTCTGGATCATGGTTGATCCGGCTGATCCGGTCGTGGCTGTAGCTACCGATGCTCGAGCGGCCATGGGGAAGTCGATATCGTCTGGATCATACTCCCATCGAGATGTGCTGTGTTCAGATCTTACAGACTCCATGTCTACATCTTGCGATCCTGGATCCTGTACCTTCACCGCTCCTTGATCCATGATCGGCACTCGCCGTTCCGCTAGGAATCTACTCATGGCCGCTTCGAAATACTTCTGCAAGGTGCCTGATGAGGCATCTGACGTTGTGGCTGCTGTGATCTGGTCTTCGGAGGCCGGGATCGTCCTTGAGCGGCCGGATCTCGGCTGATTCCGACGTTGGATCTTGGATCGCGCCTCCAGCATTGAGGTACCAGACGGTCCCAGTGACATTCGCTTCGGCTCCGATGAGAGATCTGATTCGTCCTCGGCAGCCGATGCGTAATGCGATGAGGATGTTTGGCGTTCCGTAATACTTGCTGGAGGTGATGGCACTGGGTTTGTGATCTGCGGGATCTCGCCGACAAGGATCTTAAGCTTGGAGAATAAATCCTTGGTGGCAGTCTGGATCACTTTCAGATCCAGATCAAAGACATCATCCGCATCGAAAGCTCCAGTGGTCATCCCTGCTTCCTTCAACAGTCGCAACAAATCCTTGACTGCTTCTAATTTGTTGGCAGTCTTGATCGGAGCTGATACAGGTTCCCTTGGATCCCCGACCTGCTTCAGCCTCAGGATCCGCATCACGGGATCTCGATCTAAGAACTCACGTAGTTCCTTGTGATAAAACAAGTTCTCTAGATCTTCGTCGGACCAACCTTGTCCCGATCTGGATCTAGGTTTAGATCCGATTTGATCTTCATCATCCATCTCTGGAGCCTTCATCTTCTTCCGTGTTAACTTCTTTTTGGGCTTCTTCTTATCGGATCTGGAGATTGAAGGATCCTTGGGTGGATATGGTGGAGGCTCGATCGGGGATCCGACCAATCTGTACAGTTCCACTTTCGCCTTCCCTTGTTTTGTTGACGGATTTCGACTTGCGTCGAGATCCGCCGGGGTCCCCGCGGGGACCTGTGGAGATAGAGGTTTTTCTTCTAGATCTGGATCTGGATCCAGATCACCCTCTCTTCCGTCAGCAGAGTTCCTCCTAGCGCTCTGCTGATCCGCGGATCTTGATTCATTCAGCGGCATCATCGTCGATCCGAGGTCCGATGACCTTGTTCCCCTTGTTCAACCTTCACTTGAACATCATCTTGAGACTCACGGTGAAATCCCGAGTCACCAACAGATCCGGGCACGCGCACCATTGTGGTGTAGCGGGATCAGTAATATCTGCGAGATCGCTAGATCCAACTTCCCACCAATGCCCGGACACCGACTAACGAAGGGGGTCCTCCGATGATCCGTGATCTGCTGAACTTGCTCACCTTGTGTACCCGTCGGTTGGGCTGGATCTTCCTCTCTTGGTGACTGCTAAGTTGCTCGATCGGTGTTGGTTGAACGTCTTGGCGTGACGTTGGGGGGGTAGAGTAGCGTGGAAGTCTTCACACCACTCGCCAGTAGTAGATCCGGAGTCCAAGCGATTAGATCAAGCTTGGATCCGGCGGCTAGATCTGGATCCGGCCTTGTAGTAATTCCTTTCTTGTTAATCTCCCTTTATGCAGGGTCCTTTGATTGCTTGGCGCTTCCTATAGCGCGATCTTGATCGTTGAGAAACCGAAGATCTACCGGCTAAGCAATTAATACCGGGATCTTGGATCTGCACTAAGGGTAAGATACTAGGAGGTTGGATCTAGCCAATATATTATCTAGATATTATCAACCACCCTAGATCTATACACCTAAATCGCTATTAATACCGTAGGGCCAATGTAGTTCCCGTTTCCAGGCGCGTAGCGAAGCACTTGTGTCGTACGATGCAAATTCGGTTCTGATTTAATGTTAAGACCTATCCCATCCTGTATCCTATCCTCAACGACACATCGACTGATTACGCTATCCTGATTCTTGTCCTTTCTTATTCTCACCATCCTGACAGTCGACATCTTTGCAGATCACCTTGGATCTGAACCATAAACATTAGATCACTAGTCGCACTATCGTGATCTGGACTTCTCCTTTCCCCAATATCATAATCATCCACCATAATGTCCAGATCATACGTTTCCCGAGTCAGATCACACCCTAATGAGGCTAGATCCTGCTGATCCAATTCCAGATCGTATAGATCTCCTTGATCTCCTTGATCTGGGGTTTCCATGTATGATCCAGTGATAATACTTCGTAATAATTGTAATTATACCGTACCCACGCTTAATCCATGATTGTTAATCCCCAATAATCCTCCAGCTTTACCGTAATATATCTTGACCCTGGATCACTCTGATCCGCCTATGGATCTAGGTCCACAAGCTTTGATCCAAATTCCTTGAACAGACCCGCATATGTGACCCGACCTAGTCTTCACGGATATAGACTATAGCCTAGATCTGGACATCTAGGCCTAGATCACCAGTTTCCACAGTGTATATAGACATACTGTTGCACCCGTATTATAATCACGCAAGTCCCACATCATCCATATCCATATGTGATCGTCCCAACCCTTCGGATCTGGGTATATGTATAGATCGTGTGTCAATACATCTATCACGTCCCACCCAAGGCACCATTAATCTCCATCAATCTTATCCATCAACTGGATCCGTAACCAGATCCACCCACATCAGCTCGTCATCTACTCCAATCACATCACGTCAGGTCCGATCACGTCTAAATCGGATCTTTCCTGGATATTCCAATGCCAAATCTTTCAGATCCACTTCACCACAGTACAGACGTGAGACGAGGGATCTGAGATGGGTACAGAGGCGTCGGCCAGGTTATATTAGGCTGGCCGAGGCTCCCAGATGTCACTATTCCATCTCTGTCACTTCGTCGCGCGATGTATAATCCTCCAATGGGATGAACCCTCGCTTTTCACCGAAAGGTTCTGTGGCGGTTGCCTTAGCGACTGGGTGGCTACCTCACGGTTAGAACCCAACACCACAACAAGCTCTGCACAGATTTTTATTGGCTGGGAATGTACGCCGACGGTGAGGCCTACGTGAATGAGTGCACTGACTGTGCTAGTGGCAAAGGTCGGTCGTCCAACCAGGGTCCCTCCCCAGGAAACATTATTGAGGGTAACCGGTTTGATAACGGTTATTGACCGTGAACCGGTTAGCCCGAACCGGTCCAATGCGATCCCACGTTGATTACGCCATCAGTGATTACGCCACCGTCGATTACGCTACATGTAGGTACAAGATTGTAGGTACAAGATGGGAAAGCGACGTGGCGCTCTCTGATTGGCTGTAGTAACTCAGTATCCAGAAAAGAATCAAGTAGTGTGTATCCGGTAGGTCTAGAGATAGCAAGTAGTCTTGCGAGCTAAAGACCTCAATCAATCACTTTCGAATCTTCCTTCTTCCGCTCAAGTGGTCTACTGTCCTCGCTCCGGTCAAGCTCCGAGTGGTGACTCTCCTTTCTCTTCTCTTCGTCCAAGATCCATACCATTTATCAGGTTATGAGCCCAAGCACCATGTCCTCTGCCCAAGACGTCTCCACCAAGGTCTCCATCGACAAATTCAACGGTGACAATTACGCGACGTGGAACCGCTACATGCGTGGCGTGTTCCTGACCAAGTCGGTGTGGCATGTCGTGAACCGTGAGACGACTCCGACCTTCGCGGACACTCGGGCCAAGGACGACTACGTCAAGTCGAGCAACATCGCGTTCGGACTGATGCTGCTCCACATGGACGCGGACTACCATCATGTGGTGGACAACTGCGAGGAAGCGTGGGTGGCGTGGTCGCGCCTGAGGACGCTGTACGGAGGATCGCAGAAGGCTGGTCGCATCTACCTGAAGCGACAGCTCTTCAGCATGGAGATGGCGGAAGGCGGCAATGTACTTCATCATTGCAATGAAGTTCTCAACATCAGCGCCAAGCTCAGCAGCATCGGCGCCAAGATGGAGGACGAGGACGTGGCGATCTGTTTGCTGCGCAGTCTCCCCAAGAGCTACGAGAACGTCGTGCTAAACTTGGAGATGAGCAACGCAGAGCTGCGATCGCAAGACGTTGTGAAGGTGCTCACGAACGAGCATATCAAGAGGCAAGGCGAGAAGACGGCGACGGTGAAGATGGAGAACGCGGCCAAGGCGTTCAACACCGACCGCGAATCTCGTCAATGCACGTACTGTGGGAAATTGGGGCACGTGATTGACAAGTGCTGGACCAAGCAGAAGGATGAGAATCGGGGCCCAAGACGCGGCGGCAACAACAATGGCCGTGGACGCGGGGCCAACAACATCCAATGGAGAAACGGCAGTGACGGTTATGACTACGACTACGACTACGATCGAGTGGCATTTGCAGTTTCTCTGGAGTGTGGAATTTCGACGGGCAAGAATGTGTCCGGGATGTGGGCGGTCGACAGCGGCGCAACGCACCACATCTGCAACGACAAGGCCAAGTTCACCACGCTGAATGAGCAAGATGAAGGTGAACTTTCGGTGGCTGACGGCAACAAGGCCGCGATCAAGGGTGTGGGGACCATCGTGCAACGAGTGGTTCTACCCAACGGCAACGAGCACGACATCGAGATCAAGGACGCGCTGTACGTGCCGAGCATGAGCAAGAATCTTCTGTCAGTGCCACAGATCAACAAGAGTGGCAAGTTTCAAGTGGTTTTCGACGGCAACAAGATGCACGTTGCGCGCAAGGGCTCGAAGCAAGTCGTGGCAACGGCGGATCTCGTGGACGGACTCTACTGGTTGCACACGCCTCAGCGATCGGCGAATGCGGTGACAGGAGGAAAGACTGTCGACTTACACGCGCGAATGGGTCACGCTCCGGTTGAGGTACTTCGCAAGATGGTCAACAGCAACATGATCAAGGACGCGAAGGTACCCTCGAAGTCGAGTGGATCAAGTATGTGTCGCGGTTGCCAACAAGGGAAGATGGTCCAAAAACCATTCCCGAGCAACCCGAACAAAACCAAGTACAAGCCATTCGAGTTCCTCCACTTCGACATTTGTGGACCCATGGAAGAAGAGTCGCTGGGTGGCAGCCGTTACTTACTGCTCATCACGGATGAAGCAAGTAGCTGCATGTCGGGATTCTGTCTGCGTGCCAAGTCGGAGAGCGAAGGCTTTCTGCGCAAGTTCATCACCAAGGTGGAGAGGCAATTCGATGCCAAGGTGAAATTCGTGCGGCATGACGGAGCCAAGGAGTTCGCGACCAACTCGCTCAAGGCTTTCTACGAAGATCACGGCATCGAAGTCCAGCCTACGGTTCGGTATGCGCACCAGACCAACGCGACTGCTGAACGCGCCAACCGAACAATCGTGACTATTGGCCGCAGCATGCTCCACTACGCTGGCTTGGACAAGTGTTTCTGGGCCGAGGCGGCGATGACGGCCATCTACATCAAGAATCGTCTGCCGTCTCCGAAGTCGCCGGACAAAACTCCGTTCGAGATCGTGTACAAGTCCAAACCGAGTGTGAAGCACATGCGGATCTTCGGCTGCCGGACGTTCATTTTGACGCCAAGAGAGAAGCGACTCAAGTGGGACCCCAAGGCTCGTGAAGGTATTTTCCTGGGTTATGAAGAAGTGTCGAAGGCGTATCGAGTTTATGACATCGAGGCGGGGAAGGTGGTAATCAGTCGCGATGTCAACTTCGATGAATCGACCTTTGGACTTGCACAGCCGATTTCCGACGAAGATGTCGACGATACTGCGCTAGACTTCGCCTCCCTCGACATCGATGATAATGGCCCTCCGCAAACGGACTACAAGCAGGCGGGGAAGCGCAAGAGTCGTTCAAGTGACGAAGATGACGTTGGAAGAAGGCCTCGCACCGTCCGCCACCGAGTTGGACTAGAGGAAGCAAGTGCGCCGAGCCGAGTGAACCCTGACGAAGAAGAAAAATCTGGCGACCAAGATGGCGAGTCGACACCTCCTGTGACTTGGCGTGCAAGTGCTAACGCAGTCGAAGCAACTGTGGATTTATCGGAGCCATCGACTGATAAATGGTATGGATCTTGGACGAAGAGAAGAGAAAGGAGAGTCACCACTCGGAGCTTGACCGGAGCGAGGACAGTAGACCACTTGAGCGGAAGAAGGAAGATTCGAAAGTGATTGATTGAGGTCTTTAGCTCGCAAGACTACTTGCTATCTCTAGACCTACCGGATACACACTACTTGATTCTTTTCTGGATACTGAGTTACTACAGCCAATCAGAGAGCGCCACGTCGCTTCCCCATCTTGTACCTACAATCTTGTACCTACATGTAGCGTAATCGACGGTGGCGTAATCACTGATGGCGTAATCAACGTGGGGTCGCATTGGACCGGTTCGGGTTAACCGATTCACGGTCAATAACCGTTGTCAAACCGGTTACCCTCAATACGCCCTCTCAATACGAAGTCCCATGAATGCCGAGAGCAGCCGTCAGATCCATGTGGCGAGGTCCCGGGAGCGCCTTCGTCATGATGTCCGCCAGCATCACAGAAGTCTCGCAATACTCGAGCTTCACTTCACCACGCTTGACCTCGTCGCGGATATGATGGTACTTGATGTCGATGTGCTTGGCGCGACCGTGGTTCACTGGGTTCTTGGTCATCTTGATGCACGACTGATTGTCTTCGCGGATCTTGAGCTCTGGTCCAGTCTCGTTAGCGGCCACCAAAATCTCGCACAGCAGGCGATGAATCCATTTGCCTTCTTGGATCGCCAGACTGAGCGCAATGTATTCCGCCTCGCTCGTAGACAGCGAAACACTTGACTGCTTCTTGCTTCCCCAGCTCACTGGTGCACCCATCAGCATGAACGTGTAGCCTGAAGTCGACTTGCGGTCCGCGAGGTCACCAGCCCAGTCCGCGTCCGAATATCCACGAAAGTCGACCTTGCCACCCGGCTTGAAACAGATTCCATGCGACTTGGTGCCTTGCAGGTAGCGAAAGATGCGCTTGACCGCAACCCAGTGTTCTTCTTGGGGGTTCTCCATGAAGCGCGACACATATCCAACTGCAAACGCAATGTCTGGGCGAGTGGCAGTCATCAAGTGCATGAGAGCACCAACTGCTTCGCGAAATGGAGCATTCACCTTGGTCGCTGCGTCGCTTGGAACAAGTCGAGTACTCATGTCCACCGGACTCACCACAGCCTTGCACTCATCCATACCGAAGCGTTTCAGGATGTCGTCCACGTAGCGTCGTTGGCACATCGTCACACTGCCGTCCGGGCCATCCACCAACTCAATCCCCAACACGAACGCACACTTGCCGCTGTCGGTCATCTCGAATCGTGTCTTAAGGTCACTCTTGGTGCGTGCTATCAGCTCGGCTGAACTTCCGGTCACCAACACGTCGTCCACGTAGACCAGCACGAGCACACAGTGGCCATCGACAACCTTGATGTAGAGACACGGGTCGAAGGCAGAAACTTGAAAGCCGATAGAGCACACGAACTCGTCAAACGTCTCGTTCCATACGCGCGAAGCTTGCTTGAGACCGTAGATGGCCTTCACCAATTCCAGGCAGTCGAAATCGCCATCTAGCTCGACGCCTTCTGGAACCACGCAGAACACCAGTTCCTTCATCACACCGTACAGGAATGCAGTCACCACATCCAGTTGATCGAGGGGCCAACCGAAGTACTTGGCTAGAGCGATCACCATGCGCAGTGTCACGTACTTGACCACGGGTGAGAACGTCTCGGTGTAGTCGATGCCATACTTCTGCTTGAAACCCTTGGCCACGAGGCGCGCCTTGTACTTCTCGATGGATCCGTCCGCTTTGCGCTTGATCTTGTACACCCACTTGGTGCCAATGGCGCGTTGTCCGTTGGGCAACTTGGCAGCACGAAACACACCACGAAGTCGCATCGACTTGAGCTCGGCACGAATTGCCTTACGCCAGTGTACTTGGTCCGGACCATTTACCGCTTCTTGGAATGTCGATGGCTCCGATAAATCCACAGTTGCTTCGACTGCGTTAGCACTTGCACGCCAAGTCACAGGAGGTGTCGACTCGTCATCTTGGTCGCCAGAGTTTTCTTCTTCGTCAGGGTTCACTCGGTTCGGCGCACTTGCTTCCTCTAGTCCAACTCGGTGACGGACAGTGCGAGGCCTTCTTCCAACGTCATCTTCGTCACTTGAACGACTCTTGCGCTTCCCCGCCTGCTTGTAGTCCGTTTGCGGAGGGCCATTATCATCGATGTCGAGGGAGGCGAAGTCCAGCGCAGTATCATCGACATCTTCGTCGGAAATCGGCTGTGCAAGTCCGAAGGTCGATTCATCGAAGTTGACATCGCGACTGATTACCACCTTCCCCGCCTCGATGTCATAAACTCGATACGCCTTCGACACTTCTTCATAACCCAGGAAAATACCTTCACGAGCCTTGGGGTCCCACTTGAGTCGCTTCTCTCTTGGCGTCAAAATGAACGTCCGGCAGCCGAAGATCCGCATGTGCTTCACACTCGGTTTGGACTTGTACACGATCTCGAACGGAGTTTTGTCCGGCGACTTCGGAGACGGCAGACGATTCTTGATGTAGATGGCCGTCATCGCCGCCTCGGCCCAGAAACACTTGTCCAAGCCAGCGTAGTGGAGCATGCTGCGGCCAATAGTCACGATTGTTCGGTTGGCGCGTTCAGCAGTCGCGTTGGTCTGGTGCGCATACCGAACCGTAGGCTGGACTTCGATGCCGTGATCTTCGTAGAAAGCCTTGAGCGAGTTGGTCGCGAACTCCTTGGCTCCGTCATGCCGCACGAATTTCACCTTGGCATCGAATTGCCTCTCCACCTTGGTGATGAACTTGCGCAGAAAGCCTTCGCTCTCCGACTTGGCACGCAGACAGAATCCCGACATGCAGCTACTTGCTTCATCCGTGATGAGCAGTAAGTAACGGCTGCCACCCAGCGACTCTTCTTCCATGGGTCCACAAATGTCGAAGTGGAGGAACTCGAATGGCTTGTACTTGGTTTTGTTCGGGTTGCTCGGGAATGGTTTTTGGACCATCTTCCCTTGTTGGCAACCGCGACACATACTTGATCCACTCGACTTCGAGGGTACCTTCGCGTCCTTGATCATGTTGCTGTTGACCATCTTGCGAAGTACCTCAACCGGAGCGTGACCTATTCGCGCGTGTAAGTCGACAGTCTTTCCTCCTGTCACCGCATTCGCCGATCGCTGAGGCGTGTGCAACCAGTAGAGTCCGTCCACGAGATCCGCCGTTGCCACGACTTGCTTCGAGCCCTTGCGCGCAACGTGCATCTTGTTGCCGTCGAAAACCACTTGAAACTTGCCACTCTTGTTGATCTGTGGCACTGACAGAAGATTCTTGCTCATGCTCGGCACGTACAGCGCGTCCTTGATCTCGATGTCGTGCTCGTTGCCGTTGGGTAGAACCACTCGTTGCACGATGGTCCCCACACCCTTGATCGCGGCCTTGTTGCCGTCAGCCACCGAAAGTTCACCTTCATCTTGCTCATTCAGCGTGGTGAACTTGGCCTTGTCGTTGCAGATGTGGTGCGTTGCGCCGCTGTCGACCGCCCACATCCCGGACACATTCTTGCCCGTCGAAATTCCACACTCCAGAGAAACTGCAAATGCCACTCGATCGTAGTCGTAGTCGTAGTCATAACCGTCACTGCCGTTTCTCCATTGGATGTTGTTGGCCCCGCGTCCACGGCCATTGTTGTTGCCGCCGCGTCTTGGGCCCCGATTCTCATCCTTCTGCTTGGTCCAGCACTTGTCAATCACGTGCCCCAATTTCCCACAGTACGTGCATTGACGAGATTCGCGGTCGGTGTTGAACGCCTTGGCCGCGTTCTCCATCTTCACCGTCGCCGTCTTCTCGCCTTGCCTCTTGATATGCTCGTTCGTGAGCACCTTCACAACGTCTTGCGATCGCAGCTCTGCGTTGCTCATCTCCAAGTTTAGCACGACGTTCTCGTAGCTCTTGGGGAGACTGCGCAGCAAACAGATCGCCACGTCCTCGTCCTCCATCTTGGCGCCGATGCTGCTGAGCTTGGCGCTGATGTTGAGAACTTCATTGCAATGATGAAGTACATTGCCGCCTTCCGCCATCTCCATGCTGAAGAGCTGTCGCTTCAGGTAGATGCGACCAGCCTTCTGCGATCCTCCGTACAGCGTCCTCAGGCGCGACCACGCCACCCACGCTTCCTCGCAGTTGTCCACCACATGATGGTAGTCCTCGTCCATGTGGAGCAGCATCAGTCCGAACGCGATGTTGCTCGACTTGACGTAGTCGTCCTTGGCCCGAGTGTCCGCGAAGGTCGGAGTCGTCTCACGGTTCACGACATGCCACACCGACTTGGTCAGGAACACGCCACGCATGTAGCGGTTCCACGTCGCGTAATTGTCACCGTTGAATTTGTCGATGGAGACCTTGGTGGAGACGTCTTGGGCAGAGGACATGGTGCTTGGGCTCATAACCTGATAAATGGTATGGATCTTGGACGAAGAGAAGGGAAGGGAGAGTCACCACTCGGAGCTTGACCGGAGCGAGGACAGTAGACCACTTGAGCGGAAGAAGGAAGATTCGAAAGTGATTGATTGAGGTCTTTAGCTCGCAAGACTACTTGCTATCTCTAGACCTACCGGATACACACTACTTGATTCTTTTCTGGATACTGAGTTACTACAGCCAATCAGAGAGCGCCACGTCGCTTCCCCATCTTGTACCTACAATCTTGTACCTACATGTAGCGTAATCGACGGTGGCGCAATCACTGATGGCGTAATCAACGTGGGATCGCATTGGACCGGTTCGGGTTAACCGGTTCACGGTCAATAACCGTTATCAAACCGGTTACCCTCAATATCGACATTCCAAGAAGCGGTAAATGGCCCGGACCACGTGCACTGGCGCAAGGCAATTCGTGCCGAGCTCAAGTCGATGCGACTTCGTGGTGTGTTTCGTGCTGCCAAGTTGCCCAACGGACAACGCGCCATTGGCACCAAGTGGGTGTACAAGATCAAGCGCAAAGCGGACGGATCCATCGAGAAGTACAAGGCGCGCCTCGTGGCCAAGGGTTTCAAGCAGAAGTATGGCATCGACTACACCGAGACGTTCTCACCCGTGGTCAAGTACGTGACACTGCGCATGGTGATCGCTCTAGCCAAGTACTTCGGTTGGCCCCTCGATCAACTGGATGTGGTGACTGCATTCCTGTACGGTGTGATGAAGGAACTGGTGTTCTGCGTGGTTCCAGAAGGCGTCGAGCTAGATGGCGATTTCGACTGCCTGGAATTGGTGAAGGCCATCTACGGTCTCAAGCAAGCTTCGCGCGTATGGAACGAGACGTTTGACGAGTTCGTGTGCTCTATCGGCTTTCAAGTTTCTGCCTTCGACCCGTGTCTCTACATCAAGGTTGTCGATGGCCACTGTGTGCTCGTGCTGGTCTACGTGGACGACGTGTTGGTGACCGGAAGTTCAGCCGAGCTGATAGCACGCACCAAGAGTGACCTTAAGACACGATTCGAGATGACCGACAGCGGCAAGTGTGCGTTCGTGTTGGGGATTGAGTTGGTGGATGGCCCGGACGGCAGTGTGACGATGTGCCAACGACGCTACGTGGACGACATCCTGAAACGCTTCGGTATGGATGAGTGCAAGGCTGTGGTGAGTCCGGTGGACATGAGTACTCGACTTGTTCCAAGCGACGCAGCGACCAAGGTGAATGCTCCATTTCGCGAAGCAGTTGGTGCTCTCATGCACTTGATGACTGCCACTCGCCCAGACATTGCGTTTGCAGTTGGATATGTGTCGCGCTTCATGGAGAACCCCCAAGAAGAACACTGGGTTGCGGTCAAGCGCATCTTTCGCTACCTGCAAGGCACCAAGTCGCATGGAATCTGTTTCAAGCCGGGTGACAAGGTCGACTTTCGTGGATATTCGGACGCGGACTGGGCTGGTGACCTCGCGGACCGCAAGTCGACTTCAGGCTACACGTTCATGCTGATGGGTGCACCAGTGAGCTGGGGAAGCAAGAAGCAGTCAAGTGTTTCGCTGTCTACGAGCGAGGCGGAATACATCGTGCTCAGTCTGGCGATCCAAGAAGGCAAATGGATTCATCGCCTGCTGTGCGAGATTTTGGTGGCCGCTAATGAGACTGGACCCGAGCTCAAGATCCGAGAAGACAACCAGTCGTGTATCAAGATGACCAAGAACCCAGTGAACCACGGTCGCGCCAAGCACATCGACATCAAGTACCATCATATCCGCGACGAGGTCAAGCGTGGTGAAGTGAAGCTCGAGTATTGCGAGACTTCTGTGATGCTGGCGGACATCATGACGAAAGCGCTCCCGGGACCTCGCCACATGGATCTGACGGCTGCTCTCGGCATTCATGGGACTTCGTATTGAGAGGGCGTATTGAGGGTAACCGGTTTGATAACGGTTATTGACCGTGAACCGGTTAACCCGAACCGGTCCAATGCGACCCCATGTTGATTACGCCATCAGTGATTACGCCACCGTCGATTACGCTACATGTAGGTACAAGATTGTAGGTACAAGATGGGGAAGCGACGTGGCGCTCTCTGATTGGCTGTAGTAACTCAGTATCCAGAAAAGAATCAAGTAGTGTGTATCCGGTAGGTCTAGAGATAGCAAGTAGTCTTGCGAGCTAAAGACCTCAATCAATCACTTTCGAATCTTCCTTCTTCCGCTACTGTCCTCGCTCCGGTCAAGCTCCGAGTGGTGACTCTCCCTTCCCTTCCCTTCGTCCAAGATCCATACCCTTCTTAACTCAATTAGCAGATGCATCTTGCCAATGTGATCAATCAACTGGTCCTCGTCTCGGCTCTCTGCTTCCGTTGACCTTGTTGGCGCTGAAGAGACAGTGACCGGGGTCCCAACAAAAATGTCTGCTAAACGATTTACCGTCCTTATCACCTGGTCTTGCCACTTCGCCGACTTGTTAGCTGGAACATCGGAATGAGAGCCAGGAAGATTCATCGAGTTAATTTCATCTTCTGGACGTATACCACCTTTGACGAAAGCCGCCAATTCTGGTTTGACTCGAGTGCAAACCTCCAAATACGCAGCGTCCAAGTTTCCGTCACAAAACTCGTAGAAGTCCTCCGAATTTTGGCCGGACACGTAGAACTTAGCATTCGCCTTCACAAAGCTGCTGTTGCCTTTTTCCACATGTCGTACAGTCTGCCGTCGTCATGCGGTACAATGTAGGAGGGGTTGATACCGCTAAAGCGGGGGTCAGACGCAGCGGCCTCGAAGAGATTGTTGTAGTCCCTCTTGTTCGTACGGTGCTCGACACCAACTTCCTTCCAGAACACGGTCTTGACATTCACAGCACCGGCCTCAATCTGGTCACGGGTTAATGCGTCGTCTGAATGAGCCAACCGCTCAGCGAACCGATCCGAGAAGAGAACATTCGATAGTCGAATAAAGCAGTGCTTGGTTTTGCGCATGCTGGGGTCCAATAGGTTTTCGCTGTAAATGCTGGCCTGAACAGCGCGTTTCGTCGCATCATCGGAGCGTAGATGACGAATTTGATCCTGCTTACTCGTCGCTCGGGCCAGGCGAAGCTTGCGCTCGGTGCATTCCTTCCACAACTGCGCAACGGTCCAGGAATCATAGTTATTACAAGTCGGCAGTGCAACTTTGCCAGGATTCTTGACTGTCCAATTGAATACGCGCTCGACCGAAACTACGTTCTCGGTCGTACCATTAGTACTCGATGGTTCAACCGATATGGGAGACGCTGATTCGCTGTCCGATGTTGAGCTGAGCACGTCGTTTATTCGTTCGAGTAGCTCAGCATTAGAACGAGCAACACGTGACTCAATGCTAACTGAAAACGGCTGATTTTCGGTCGTACTGGTCGATCCTGGGGTCTGTATGGGCATCGTTGGTAGGGGTCCTCTCAACTCCGTCACGAATGACTCAGGAAATTGTACGACGTCTTCAACAACTGTTGGTGGCTGTAGAGGTCTTGTAGGAGCTATCTCGTGCGAGTTACGCCGTCCTGGGGGCGCCTGCGTGGCGCTTAGCCGAGCGAAGCCAAACGCTGGGTGCACTGGTGCAGCAATGTCAAGCGTCCGAGTTGAAGTCTTCACTGCGCTAGATGCGCTGCGCACCGTCATGTCGGCTATCAGAAGCCCTTCGGCACCCTCGCCCAATGGCGTAGGTGCTTCAATGATCGTGGTTTGCCTCTGTGCGCTCGTTATCGCGCTTGAAGCCGCGCTTGGCGGCCTCTGGGGGCGCTCGGTGGTGCTAGGAGACTCGTCACCGACGTCTGTAGATGCAAAGAGAGTTGATGTCCTTGCTACTTCATTGTTAACGCGCTTGCGCGCGCTCGTTGTCGCGCCCGACGAGGTGCCCCGTACGCGCTTGCCGTTCTGCTTCGCCATCTCGGCAAGGTTTCAAAATTGTGTTTTCCAAACCGAAATATTAGGATATGGCACAAAATGGCACATTGTATTTCTAACCACATTGTTCCATCGTGCCATCCAGCCAAGACAAAGTGTCATGCCATGGCACGCCATGGTAGTGGTTAAGAACGGCCCTGAGATGAGAAAAGTGGGGTTGATGGAGTTTAGACATCGGCAATGAAGGCAGAAATGAAGGAAGTGCATTGAGTGGTGTTAGACATGCAATACGTGAAGCGAGGCGCCAAGCCAAGTAAGGGGCGTACCCTAGACTTAGAGGATAGTAGCGCGAGGCGTAGAAAAAAACGAGTCTTTCATGACATCACAGAGCTCTGGTCATTCCGGAGGGTACACGCCACGAGCCAATCGATCCCTCAATATCACTTCGGCCAGCGTGTAGTAATACTCCGGGGCGTATTTCGTCCACTTGGTCTCGTCCAGACAACGGTGATACATCATCTGGATGAGCATATCTACCAGCGATGCTTCGGGGAACTGGTGATGAGCTATCTTGTCTTCACCCATCATTTCGACAGAGAGGGCATACCCGAAGCTCATCTGCATGGTAAGGAGTACATCCTTGCGGAGATCACTCCAAGCGACGAAGTTTGGGAGACGTCCGGTGATGCTCTGGGTACTGTACTTGAGATGCCGTCGTGTGGGAGAGCTCGCTTGTCCGACTCCGGGTGAGTAGACGGACGGAATTGCACTTCGATGTCCCCGTCCTGAGACTTCATGGATGTCAAACGCATCAGTTGAGACGTCGGATGCGACTGCTTGACTGGACCCTTTGCCGGTTGTTTAGATGGAGATTGTGACCTAGACTGAGACTTTGATTCCGACTTGGATGGAGTGCCTTTGGCATCGGACGTTGGCGAATTTCCAGATGGTGGGGGACGATCCTCGGACTTCTCCTCTTGCTCGAGGGTATCTCCACTTGGAGCCCCCTCATCGTCATTTGCTTCACTATCAGAACGAAGTGGTCCTGGGTACGGAGGAACCATCCGGAAAGGCTTATCCACGGCCTCCACTGTGACCCAAGTCCTCCAGGAAGCTGGAGGAGTTGTTCCCTTCTGGAAGTGTCGAAGGAGGTGTCGAAGACGATGCCAACGACCGCGAATGTTGTTACCGTGATCATTCAGGAACGCCATCAATTTATCGGCGTCCAGAGCGGTTCGGTTATCTTGCTTCAACCGGCTAATGGTCCTGTTGGCGTCTTCCAACTGACCTTCCAGTTTTTGAATGCGGACATTCAGTCGGGACTCCAACGCAGCGCGCTCTTCGGTCATACTGCCAAAATCGCCTTCCAGGTTGGCTTTGATGGTTTCCATCTCAGTCCGGACAGCCGCCGCCTCTTGTTCCCGATATTTCTCCAGGAAACCGAAGTCGCAACACAGGCTGTCGTATTTGGATCTGAGGGTGGTGTCTTGAATAGTGACCCCACCCGAACTCTGGGTAGAATCTTGGCTGCGATGGTACTCGAGGACGCGGTGTAACAGGGAGACAGTATAGAACAACCGCTCCGCCAAGCGCCCGAAAAGGAATTGCGTCAGGATTGATGCCATCTCCCGACGCATAGAGAGCGAATTTAGAGTGATTTCTAGGTTGACCACCGACGGGGGTTCACGCTCCACATCTGGACGGAGGGTCATCTCGCGAACTTCCACGTGATTACCAAGCATCCGGCTGAGATCATCCAGGTCCTGGTTGGTCAATTCATCAAAGACCATCACTGTTTCAGTGCCGCCATACCCGTTTTGGACATAAGCCCCTGCCCGATATGCAGCTAGGTGCGCAGGAACGCCGACCAGAAAAGTGTTTTCATCCAAACCTCGCGGAGTGGGTAACACATAGCGGGAAGGTGCCTTCTCGCTGTCATCAGCAGTATTGCTTCCGTCTTTGGGCAAGATGCCAGTCATGGCGAGCTTGAGTGACTGGTCCAACGTAATCAGTCCGCCGATAGGTCGAGTTGCCTCCGACGGAGCCCCAGAAGTGTCTTGAGCCGGAGTAACATCGTTCTCCTTCGACTGACTGTCATGGGAAGGTTGCTTAAAGGATTATTGGATGTCACGGGGCGTAGCGCCGGCAGCCTCCGAGTTGTCGACCTTCGCATCTTTCCCCAAGCTGCTAGTGTTGTTGTCGTTGCTGTCGACGTTGGAGTCACGGCCTTCGTGTGCGGAAACGTCGCTACCAGGCGGTAGGCCGCCGCTGTTACCCGCACCCGCCCCGGTGTCCTCCACTGAGGTGTCCGCAGGCGGGAGTTGTGCTGGGATTAGCGACGGGTTACTGGACGACGTAGACGCAATGATGTTTGTTCTCAAGTGAGGAAGTTGCTGTGAGCGAAAAGTTTTTGATCTCGGATCTAACAGAGAGACTGATGGGAAGTGAGTTGGCTGCGAAAGGGTGCAGAGAAGTGATGCCAGAGTGGGAAGAGTACCAGCGGGATCCACGGCGAACTTAACTCTCCGGCCGGACCTGCGTTTGGCGTGCTGTCTGTTCATGATCAACCACTTCGGCGAATGGCTCAATGATGGATCAAGACCAGAGGGGCGGTTGACACGATGTGACTCTGGATTTTTCCGAGTCCCGCCCAAACGGGTCCTGATTGGTGAATCAGAAGGCCAGTTTCGTGTGACAAGTGGATAACAAATGGGTTATGGAAAGTGATTGGAGTGTGGGAAGGCCATGGAGGGCCCAGGTATCCCAAACGTAAGAGAACCCAGACGAAGGAGTCTGGATGGTACCAAGTTCCCGACGACAGGTTATGCTCAAAAGGCGCGGAAGAGCTCTCAACCAAGTATAGTTGACCGAGCCACCTAGTCTTGACATGGCCTCACACTCATACGAGTACATGAAGACAATGAGTCCCCATTGAAGATCACCAAAACACCACTGTCACCAAGCGTAAGGCCAAGATGGTCCAAGAAGGAGATAAAGTCTGAACGAAGATGTCTGGACGCACTAAGTCTAGATGAAGAGACTCATCATAGCTATACCAAGTCAGCCGACAAAGATCTGCTTTCTGTGCAAGGAAGTGTTGAAGAACAGTCGAAGAAGAATCACCAGTCAGCCAGAACCAAGAGTCGACAGATCCCAAGATCAAGCAAACACACATCAATGATGACGCAGACGAAGACACACTGAATGTGAAAACACTCATCAATGATGACGCAAGCGAAGGTATACTGAAAGTAAGTCTAAAGTGTGCATGCACGTATTACAGCGAAACCAAAGATAGGACAGATAATATATAATCAGAGTTCGTTTTACCCGATCGGTGCCAAGTCGACTTAGAAGATAACCAGTGTTAGTCCTGGGGAAGGCTAAGGGGCGGCGAGGCTGGACGTATTGCCGCTGCGGTCGGCCTCGCCCGTGCGTGTTACCATGGAGTTGCCTATCGGAAGAAGAATGGCCGGAGGCCCATGGGACTAGTATGCTGACCGTCCGAGAAGGAGATCGAACTCTCCCCTTAAGAAGAAAAGAAAGTTATAAGGAGCAATTAATAAAGAGTTCGTTTTACCGAGAAACCCACAAGCGACCCGGACAAACCTGCCTAAAGAAGCATACCAGGAGGCCCGGTTAGGTGTGGTGTGAAGGCGCGTGTGGTAAGGCATCCAACGTGGAGCTCTCGTAAGTATTCTAGGCCACATTGAGTTGGGGACCGAGTGTGGCCTACCACTCGGAGTGAACCGCCCATTCGATATCTTAGTTGCGGTTGTCTCTCCGAAAGGGGTCCCGCATTTCATATTCTCAACCGATTTATTTTTACGTTGGTGTATCAGTCCCAACGTAAGAGCTTGAACGAAAGTACTGTTGAGTGAAGGGATTGTATTGCTTACATTAATTTCTCCTGTATTGGGAGTGGTGCGCGTTTAGAAGAAGGTCGGCCGGGATTGACTAGTATCCCGGAAGTGCGACCAGTCGACTAGTGAAGTGACCGACCTTTCCACGGTCCGAAAGAATAAGGAGAGGCTGCATATTGTATATAACTCTGATTAGTTGTTAATTGTTTATATCTGGTTAACTGCTGTGGAGGCTACGTATTAAGAAGTTACGTTCGGCCCTGCGACCAAGACCTACATCTAGAAGACAACTCACCCGCGGTGCATTTCCCTGGTTACGAAGACAAACGAACCTATAGGGATTGACACAAGGATACATGCCACCTCAATTGAAGTAATTTGACCAAGGTTGTTCTGGTTGGAATACTCCAAGCGGAGTTCCCATCTGGAACGCGTACTATACACCTGGACGGTTCAGGCGTTCACCCTCCTCGTCACAGCTCGGTAATTGCCCCCTCCTCTTCGGCCTCATCCGAAGAAGAGTCGAATAGACTGTGGTAGTCTTTTGAGAAAGCAGACTCACGAGGAGGAGTCTGTGGGGCTGCGCGCTTCTTGGCAGCAGCAGCGCCCTCATCAGCACGTTTTGAAGAAGCTGTTTTCGCAGCTTGGGCTCGAGCCTTACCTTCAGTTAAGGTAAGGCTCTTGGCAGGCAAGCTTGTCGAAGCTGCCTTAGCCTTTAATGATGCAGTATCATCAACAGGAGCGTCATGCGAAGGAGCTGGATCCTTGGCGGATGCAGGAGAGTCCCCATCAGACTCTGATCCCGTGATCATAGGGATATTGAAAACCGGGGACTCTGCCCCAGGACTGTCGGCCTATCGTCGGGCGACAAGGAGCGCGAGCGACTGCGTCGCGGCCTCCCTCCTTGTTTGGCAGCAGCAGCAGTACGCTTGCTGGCCGCCTTGCGGGCTTCCTTGCGCGGAACGGCCTAGTCTTTCGACTTGGCCTTAGCAGTCTTCGACCTCGCGGTCTTAGACTTGGAAGGCGCCGAAGCGCCGTGGGTGCTTGCCTTCTTGGGCATCGTTAGGGAGGTTGACGTGGGAAACTTGAGTGTGTTGCAACCGCAAAAGGCTGAATGAAAGCCGCAAACCCACAACGGTGGCTCGTCGATGGGTATCGACAAGGACAGGAAAGAGAGCGGCGCTCGCTTCCTAACTCCTCATTGTTTGGGGGCGTTCCTAACCTAAGTGGGGGAGGATGTAACAGGGTTCCATGAGGGGTACCCTTGAAATGGTACCCCTCATCGAGATAGCCCTTGGGCTTGGACCTGGTGGTGAGGCTGCCACTCGGGCTGGCGAGACTGGGGCCGTAGAGGTCCTTCGTCAGGATATGGACGCTCTTGGTCGTGAGACCCACGAGATCCATGGGCGCGTTGACCGCCGAGCTTCGGCTGCTGCCTTGACGGAGCTCCGTCGAGGCTTAGACGTTCTAAGCCATGAGGTGCATGGTCGTATGCCCTCTTATGAGCCGCAGGGGTATTCGTACCACTCGGCTTATGGGTATAGTTCTTACCCAAGTTCTTCCCACTCGGTACCGTCATACCCTTCGTATGACTTGCGTGGGTACCAGCCTGCGTTTCATTCGCAGGCTTCGACACCGGCAGCTCCGGTCGTCCAGAGGACTCAGCCTCGTTTCGAGGAGGTGAGTTCTCACCTTGGTCTTCCTCCGTCCGAGAAGGAAGACCCAGCGGATCGTGATACCACTTAAGACGCCCCACGTAGAACGTCGGGTGCGTCGCCATTGACTTTGGGAGGTCAATGGTATACGCCGCGCCATGTCTGGCCAGGACCGCAAAGGGTCCAATGAAGCGGTGCTTCAACTTGTTGCTCTCTACAGAGCTAACCACCTTTAGCGGTAGGTTCTTAGTGTCTAATAGGACTAATTCACCTTGTTTAAAGACAGTTAAATTTCCTCTGTTTTTATCTGAGTACTCATTTTGTTTATCTTGGGTTGATGCCATTGCATCTCTAACCCGGCTGATTAGCGTCCGCCTGTTGTCTATAAATGATGACAACTGTCTTTTCAAAGACGCTGGCTCGATCTCCGAGACCTGGGAGGAAAAGGCTTTCCGAGCCTCTCCCCCACTTACGATGGAGGCCACAGTGCCTCCCCGCAAGGTTAGCGGCACCAGAGGGTGTCGTAACCCATTCAAGTAGAACGGGGTAAACCCCGTTGATGCGTGTACCGCATTGTTGAGTGTAAACTCAACCATAGGCAGCTCGTCCGACCAGGACCGAGGTGCCTCAGCACAGATACTGCGAACAGTATCTTCGAGCACGCGGTTGACGCGCTCCGTCCGACCATCCGTCTGCGGATGGTCCGCAGTTGACATCGTCAACTTAGTTCCCAGTAGCTGGAACAGTGTCCCAGAACGCACCCGTGAAACGCGGGTCTCTGTCCGAGACGATGGTCTCTGGTAGACCATGATAGCGAAACACGCTATCTAGGAACGGCTGTGCAGCTTGTTTCCCGGTGACCTTGTCACGTACCGGAGCAAGATGTACCATCTTGCTCAAACGGTAGACAAACACCAATATGCCGGTGTTGCCCTTGTCATCGGCCGGCAGGCCGATGACGAAGTCGAGACTCATCGACTTCCAGCAATCTGCTGGTACAGGTAGGTTCTGCAGTGGAGCCGAGGCGTGGCCCGAAGGCTTCACCCTCTGACATGTTTCACATGTCTTGACATAGTGTGCCACCCACTTATACATGCGGGGCCACCAAAATGTCTGAGAGACCAGTTGATAGGTCTTCTCCCGGCCAAGATGGCCACTTATCGGCGCATCGTGCGCCTCTAGAAGTATGTCATACTTCAGATCCTCGTCGTTTGGAACGACAACCCGAGGAGGATCTCTAGGGTCTACTCGATAATGGAGTAACCCTTCGCCCAGCTCATAACGATGGAGCTGCGCCCGTTGTCGAGGCGAGAGCCTGTCGACTTTGGCGTCCTTGCCATCGGACAAGAACTGCACCAGTGGTGTATAGTTCTCGTCCTCCTGATACGCCAAGCGTATCCGATCATATAGATCTGTCGTGATCCGACTGACATGAGCTAGCTCATAGTCAGGACGACGCGACAATGCATCGGCAAGCACGTTGAGCTTGCCCGGCTTGTATTCAACGCGGAAGTTGTATTCCGCGAAGAATGACAGCCACCTCGCCATCCGCTGCGACAGATGCGGCGAGTTGGTGGCAGTCCGCAAGGACGCGTGATCAGTATAGATCACAAAGGGCCTCGTGCCCAAGAGATGAACTCTAAATTTGACAAGAGCGTACTTCATTGCAAGTAGCTCCTTGTCATGAACGGGATAGTTCCGTTCGGCAGCCTTCAGCTGCCTGGACTGGAAGGAGATGACACGTTCGTGTCCTTCATCGTCCTTCTGCAACAGCGCACAGCCTATTGCATAGTCAGAAGCGTCACAGACGACGCTAAATGACTTGTTTTCGTCCGGCAAGGCCAGGACTGGCGCTTGCTGTAAGCTCGCCTTGATGCTGTCGAAAGCATCCTGGTGCTGTCGCTCCCAGACCCAGTCGGCATCCTTCTTTAAGAGATCCGACAAGGGTCGAGCTAGTTCAGCGTACCCTGCGCTGTACTTATGAAGATAGTTGGCTAAGCCCAACCACTTCCGGAGGTCCTTCTGTGACCTCGGGGTCGGCCAAGCCGCTATGGCCTTGACCTTCCCTGGGTCGGCGCGTACGCCGACCCTGCTGACAAACTACCGAGGACTTTTATCTCCTCAGCTGCAAAGACGCACTTGTCGATGTTGGCATAGAGCTTGTTAGCTCGCATGACCTCAAACACTCGACGGAGGTGCTTCAAATGCACCTCCATAGCCGTCTGGTCGTCTTCGGCACGGCTATGGACGAATATATCGTCGAAGTACGTCTGAGCGAACGTACGCAATGGTCTAAACAGTTGTGTGACCAAGCGATTGAACGTCGCTGGGGCATTTGATAGCCCTTGTGGCATCACTAGCCACTCCCAGAGCATCCCGCTCGGGGTGCTCACTGCGGTGAGAGGAATGTCACTCTCCCGCATCAGGATCTGGTAGTATCCGTCTACCAGATCCAGGGCACTGTTCAACGTACAGCCCGACATGTTGTTCAGCAACACATCCTTGCGAGGGATCGGCGTCTGTGCCAGTACCGTCGCATTGTTCAGCTTGTTGTAAGCATGAACCAGACGCCACTTCCCGTTCGGTTTATGAACGCAGAAGGTTGGCGTCGAGTGCGGGGACTTCGACTCCCGCACCATGCCCGACTTCGCCTTTTCGGCGAAGAAGGCATCTATGACCTCGCACTGTTCGCGAGGTAGAGGCCACTGCCTCGTGACACAATACTTTGTGCCTGGCACGAGATCAATCTCGTGCCGAACTCCCCGATCCGGCGGGAGTTGGGATGGTGGGTGCTTTGACACCACATCCGAGTACTCTTTCACAAGAGGATACACTGGATCCTCCGGGTTCTTGAGAATCTCAGAACCCAAGCGCGTTGCGCGCTGCTTCGTGAACCCTCCAGGACGTCCTCGTCCATTACGGAGGAAGAGTTCAAATCTTCAGGAGAGGTCTCTGGCTTCAGGAGCACCATCTCCGCAATCTCTCCGGCCTTCAATTCGGCCAGGAAGTCCTTCATGGACAATTCCTCGAGGTTCAGCAGTGCTGACACCTCTGGCAGTGCCTCCAGATGGATGGCACCTGCCCTCACTTGACGACCGGACACGCCGTCGAAGACATGGCATTGTTCTTCGACCGGCCGTGCCGGTGGAGTCTCAGACTCCGAGTGTGGTACTTGGTTATCCACACGGGAGGTGCTCAATGACACATCCGCACTCGTACTGGTCTTCTTGACCCCGCGTGGAGCTACGTTACCCACGCTAGAGACGCATACTGCGCTCTCGATCTTCTCGGTCTCTTCGACCTCGTGTGGAACTGTGTTACCCACACCGGAGGCGCCCTCAGCGCCCTCCCCAGCAGCCTCAGCTGCTTGCGGACCTATGTTACCCGCTTGCGGAACTATGTTACCCACTTGTGGACCTATGTTACCCACACAGGAGACGCCTTTAGCGCTCTCCTTAGCAGCTTCTGCTGCTTGCGGACCTATGTTACCCGCCTGGTCAGTGCCGTCCGGCACTGCCACAGTCGAAGCCCATACACCGCCCCGACTCTCAGCGTTGGGACTTGCCGTCGTGGCAATCCCACACGCTTGGCAATGAGCCTTGGTCTCACGACCGGTTGCGAGGCTCATCGCAACATCTTCGTTGGAGTCAGTGACTCCCAGTACTTCTTCGGGCGCATAAGCGCCTTGGCGACCATCTCTGGCGCCCCAGTCCCGGACAGAGGTGGGAACATTACTCACCAAAGCTCTGTCGGAGACTGCGGGCCGGCTAGCCCCAATGGCTTTGCCGCGCCAATCGATCCAGGGCTCGTGCTTTTCGAGCCACGGCATGCCCAGGATCAAGTCGTACTTGTCCATGTCTAGGACAAGGAACGACTCCGTGCTGTCAAAGTCTTCAAACTTTACTGCCAGGTCCATACGGACCCCAGGTACGTTAACCCGTATCACCGGCCAGTCTCACCGAGACCTGGCCCCTGCCTTTGCTTTCTCGCAAAGCATCGGCATACTTGTCGCCATTCCGCGCGACCGTCTGGCGTTGAGCAAAGTTCGTCGACGCCCCAGAGTCAATCAGGACTCTAAAGGGATCTCCATATCCCCGTACACTCGCGTGTACCACGAGCAGTCCGCCGCTGCTCTTTCTCGTCTCGAAAGCACCCAGGCTCTCAGGGGCTAAGCCTCCATGGCGTGCGCCGTCCGCACTCCTACCATGGGGACTTAGATCTTCCCCAGTAGGGCGCCCCGCCCCTACTGGTGACCCCAGTACCCCTGGCGCTTGGGTCGCGGCTTCTGCCACGGGCCCCTCGAGCCCCTAGGTTTGGAAGGGAACTTCCTTTGCCCTCCCCCAGGGCAGGCACGTTGCATGTGCCCGAGCTTCCCACATCCGTAGCAACGGATGGAGCTCTGTACGGCCGTACCCAGTTCCATGAGTACCGGCCCGATGCTAGCTCCAGCTGCTGGTGTGGTGTTGCAGAACGCACAAATCCGTCAGATGTGGGTTAATATAACGCAACCACAACAATCGCCGAGTTAGGTCGGCGTTTGTTGGCCTGCGCTGGGTTGTCCCCTAGCGGTTCGGCCCTTCCGGGACAGCTGGTGTCTCGCTTCCGCCGAGTACCAACCAACCAAGCCAGCCAATAATATGGTATCCCGTGCCCTCCACCAAAGGATGGACGACGGCGCGTTAGCGCTTTTACGGGTCGCCGAGGCAAAGGCTACTCGGCTGAAAGAGTAACGGTACCCGGGCTGTACGGTATACCGACCCGCCGAGCTCGGCGGGGTTTGTTCTTCGCGCTTGGCGAGACACGCCCTTCCCCGGGCCAACCTAATCTCTTGGCGCTACCAGTCAGAACTCTACAAGCTATGCCTCTCGAGTTCTGACGGCAGACATAATCCGGCCCGTGCAGGGACTTACCGGAAGAGTGTACACGTGTTCTGGACCTAGAAAATTCTGCTCTGTTTAATACTAGGGCTTAAGCCCCTTTTCTAATTCCTAATTGGTTCCTATACAAATATCTAGTGAAATAGAGTCGTTATAGATCTCGCCGACCTTTCAGCCCAGTCGAAGCGACTGTTCCCGGCTCTCCCGATGGTCGTTAGTCCCTGCGCCTGGTCGCATCTTCTTCCGGTACCTCTGAAGGTACTATAGCCGAGTCCTTGAACTCAGCTTCTTCCTTTAAGAAGTCTTCAGCCGAGTCCGTACCGTGGACCACCGCTCCTAAGCTGCTTTTAAAGCCGAGCTCTGGTGCGTCGCAATCTTGTACCGTAGGCCACGGCTCCTTAGACTCAGCCAAGGACCAAACTTGATGTTCGCTACATCACAACTGCCCCGGTTATGATACGAGCCGAGCTGGTGAGTGTCAAAACCCATCTTTTTCACTCTCTCAAGCTTCGACTCGCCACCGTTAACTTCATTCTTCGCTTCCTCCACATCATGGCGACTCCACCAGCTCCACAGCATTCACAGGTACGGCTCTGCTGTCGTCCAGCGCTCTCGTTCATCCACTAACATGTCAAGTTCATCCATAGGCTTCTCCACTTGTTCCCGTTTCGCCCACCGGCCGTGGTTCGGAGGCGTCCGCGGAGTTGCCGGTTAGAGGGGCCAGCGCTCTTGGGGTCAGCAGTGGTCGGGGTAACCCGGTCATTGACCTGACAACTTCCCTTGAGACTGGTCCCGATTCTGGACCGACTTCTCGCACGTCCTCCCCTCATCAGCCGAGCTCGCCGGGCGACACCACTTCGGACGCCACCATTAAGTCGAGCTCGGTCGACGTGGCTACCTCGGATCCGGTTTCTACTCTCGTGATGGAACAAGGGGACCGTCACCACAACGAGCACATTCAGTTGGCTCGGTTGATTGCTTTCGCCGTGACTCAGCCGCCTGAACCGTCTGACTCGGCTCAGCGCGATGCTATCCTCCATGCTGAGTCGGCTAGTGCTCTGGTGGACATCCTTCGAGGCGAATATCAGCCTCCTAACTCGTCTGCTGAGTTAGCCCAGCTGAGAGTCGATTTACACTCGGCTGAGGCGTCCAACGCGTCTCTCCAGAAGCGACTGGGCTCCTCGCTGGACCAAGTCGCTCAGCTTAAGCTGCAACTTGAGACGTCCGAGCGAGAGTGTCATCTCTGGAAGCGGGAGGTTGACAAATCAGTGGGTCTCGTCACCTCCCTCCGGAAAGCTTTAACTGCCTCCGGAGCTGAGCTCAAGCAGGCCAGGGCTGCCCAGTCGGCGGAGGTCACCGCCACTCAGTCCGCTCTTCATGCAACCGAGCTCATGATCAAGAGCCGAGATGAGGACATTGCGGCCCTCTCCAAGTCAATCGTCGAGCGGGATGAAGCTTACAGGATCCTTCAAGGCGTTTCGGCCAAGCATTTCCAGCAGCTTCAGGAAATTGTGTCGTCGTTGGACGATGATGGCTCCTACAAGCTTCGCCACGCCAAGAAGACCATCGACGAGATGAGGGAGACCATCCTCCGCCAGAAGAGGATCATCAGTCGGCAAGGGTTCGTACCCATGCATGATCCTCACATGGCTGCTGCAGCTGAAGCTGGCCTGGACGTTCCTGGAATGGACCCGGCTTCGCTCAAGCTGAACGCTCGGCTTTGCTGTCTGCTAGCCGAGCGTTTTCCGGAAGTCATGCGAATTCCGGACGGCGAAGACCGGGTCGTGGAGCTGTGCATCCGTTCGCGTCAATCCGGCTCGGCTGGTATTCAGACTTCCACTTCCAACTCGGCTGCTGTTCCTACGCCAGGCTCTGGCTTGGCAGCAGCGTTACCGCCGAGCTCCAGCTCGGCGGGTGCTCAAGTTCCGCTTCGCCATCGCCCTTCGCGGTCGATTGGAGTTCTCCGCCGAGTTCGGAAGGATAAACTCACGCCTTCCCAGCGCCTGCGCGTCCTGGCCAACCCTGAGTCGGCTACAGCTGCCGGTCCTCGCAAACGGAAGGTTGCCCTTCCGCCGTTGCAGCCTTATGGCCAGCCATTGCCTGGCGAAGACGGGTACGAAGAGGCTGCTGCTCTTATCGGCCCTCCGGACGATCGCTTGTTGGCGGCTTCCGACAGTGAGTTGGCGGTTCCACCAGCTCGGCCACTCCCTCGTCGTAGGAAGATGGCGGCGATTTCCACTTCTTCGTCTCAAGCGGCTCCGTCCGTCGACCTGATTAGTGGCGCAAGCCAGGAAGTGAGTCCTGACCATAATTTCGAGGATGCCTCTGGTATGGTGGAGTCAAGTTCGGCGGCATTGATATCTGCAGCCTTACCGGCCGAGTCGACTGCTGTGTCAACTCGGCCAAGCACTCCACCACCGTCCTCATTGTCCACGAGCACCCCTCCAGCGATGGCGGCACCGAGCACACCCTCAGTGGTAGTCTCCATTGTCCCTCCGGCTCCCACGCCGAGTTCTGGGGCTCCGCTTAAGGTCCCAGTGTCGTCGCCAGCTCAGCCAGGCCCGGCTAAGAGCACATTGCCAGTGCCGCTGAGTTCAGTAGCTCGTCTCTTGGCTTGTAAGAGTCGCCCGGCAGTACCATCTCAAGTAGTTGCTGCTCCGGCTGGATTAACATCGCCGTCCGGTCGCCCTCTCCGTACTGCTGCGGCTACAGCCCGCCAAGTTAATGCCCAGTTGTTGGAAAACCTCGGGACTTCAGACACTCTGGCCCTTGGTCTTGGAGATGGATTGTCCGGGGCTGTGGGTACTCAGCCGGGTTCATCCGGGTCAGTTACGCACCCGCTTGAGCTCTCTAGCGACTCGGCGGATGATGATCAAGCCGGTGCAGCTGACTCGGCGGTTAGTGCTTCGACCGCTGCTGGTGATGCCCCTGCCGAGCCTGCTTCGACTACTGCGAAGCTTTCACGTCTTGCCCAGCTATTTGGGTCAGAAGATGAGAGTGACAGCGGTAACGGCGGTGAGTCGGACTCGGCTGATGGGCCTCTTGCACCTGTCGTGACCTCGTCTGGTCCGCCTCAAGGCAAGGTCCAGAGTTACTTGGCTGCTGGCCAGGTTCCTCCCGGACCGTCTGCTGCTTCTGCTCCAGCTGGACTCCCTTCTTCCCCTTCTCCAACCAAGAACACCGGAAAGGGAAGAAGAAACACAAGCATAAGCACAAGCACAAGGCCAAGTCCAAGCACAAGCACAAAAAGCAAGCGCGAAGACCGCCACCAAGGAACCAAATCCCAAGCTAAGCGCCCGCGCTCGCCCTCACCGGGGGAACCGAGTGCATCTGATTCTGGTGCTCCGCTCAAAAAACACAAGGTCTCGGCTCGTTCCCCGGCGGCTGCTAACTCGGCTTCCAGCCCCGCACCTCCTCCGAACTCGGCTGGTGGCTCTGGGGCTTCTCCAAACTCGGCTAGTGTGACCCTTCCGTCCCAGTTGAGTGTTTCGATCGCTGTGCTCCGTACTCGAGCAATGCAGTCGGCTTCTCGCGACTCCCGGATCACTCCCCAGTTAGCCCGGTTACGGGACTTGCCTTTCTTTCACGCTGGGTCTCGGCGTTGTTGGTTAAAGATTTTGAGCCATCAGTCGGGGAGAGTTCCGATGGAGCCTCACGGTGCTCGGTCTCGAGTTCGGGTGACGTTGTCTACATTAGCTGGGATACGGGCGTTCGTGGATGTCTTTAACCCACAACATCCCTTCCAGCAGTTGAGGCGCATGCTCCCGGACTCTCCTTCGTTCTTTTCGCCCACTGTGTTGGAAGATGCCGGGCTCGGCTGACTTCTCACGCTCGGCCGTCGTCACTGATGGAGGTACTCGGTGATCTGTGGGTTCGGCTCCGTGGTGATCTACCATCCGGCGATCCCAGCTCGGCGGCCGATTTAGCCAAGTTCACTCGCTATTTTGTGGCCATGTGTGAACGCACCCACTGGCTCGTGGAGGCTAGTGTCCTTATCGGGCTCCATCCTTCTTTCGATCCGAGCATCTTCCCTGAGGAGCTCGTCGAGATTCATCGTGTTTGGACCCAATATCGGTTGGAACGCAAGCGTCGAGGCGATGGGCTCCGTGCCTTGATTGCCACCGCTGCGGATGGGTTGTACTCGGCTGTGACATCTTGGTCAGCGGATGGGACTCCAACTCCGCTTGCCGACGCTGAGTTGTATTTCGACCCATCTGTTCCATTGTATCCTCTGGTGAATTTACCTTGGGTTCCAGATAGCGCCCTCTGGTCTGAGGAAGTTCTAGCGGTGGATCACCATGAGCCTTGGCGAGCTTGGTGGTTACTTGACCCGCTCGTCATCCCTTCAATACTTGTTTCCGTGCGAGGAACCCAGAGTTTATGGTTTTCGCTCCAAAAGCATGGACCCGCAAGTTGTTGAGGATTCCGTTGATGATGACGTGGATCTAGCCGAGCCGGTTCCTGCCCAGCCGAGTTCGACTCGCGCGAACCGCTCAGGGATCTTCATATTTGAAGATCTTGACGATAGCGGGGTAAGTTCAACTCGGCCCAGCTCACCACCGGAGCCTTCGGATGATGGTCTCGGGTCCCCAAACCTCAGGGGTGCGTCGCCCACAACTTCCCTGTTCGGACCCGACTCTCCGGTTTCGTCGGCTGAGCTTCTGCCACCAGCGGTGACCGACTCGGCTATTGGTAATGCTGTTCCGTCAACGAGCTCGGCTATTGAGCTTCTGGCCTCAGCCGCTCAGACAGTCGATGCTCAGTCGTCGAGTAGTCACCTTCCAGATGACTCAGCTCCTCCAGATCCGTCGCGGTTGCAGGAAATTTAGTTTAAGCTCCATCTTCATATCTCTTCCATTTCGTAATCATATAATCATATATAGTTTGATGCAGTAGCATTTCGCCAGCTCAGCCTGCTATCTTCACTGAGCTGGCCGGGTTCTTCCAGTGCAATGGATTGTTATTCTTCATCTGCACTTGCACCATTTGCAGACGATTTTCCTGTTTCTTTTGGCGCAAATAATCAAAGAGTAACCCCCACAAGACAAATTCGACAAAGGTTCCCAACTCGGCTCTTCATAGCCGACCCC
>VOQZ01002135.1:0-29691 GCA_008079305.1 Phytophthora palmivora
CGTCCGGCAAAGGCCAGGACTGGCGCTTGCTGTAAGCTCGCCTTGATGCTGTCGAAAGCATCCTGGTGCTGTCGCTCCCAGACCCAGTCGGCATCCTTCTTTAAGAGATCCGACAAGGGTCGAGCTAGTTCAGCGTACCCTGCGACTGTACTTATGAAGATAGTTGGCTAAGCCCAACCACTTCCGGAGGCCTTCTGTGACCTCGGGTCGGCCAAGCCGCTATGGCCTTGACCTTCCCTGGGTCGGCGCGTACGCCGACCCGCTGACAAACTACCGAGGACTTATCTCCTCAGCTGCAAAGACGCACTTGTCGATGTTGGCATAGAGCTTGTTAGCTCGCATGACCTCAAACACTCGACGGAGGTGCTTCAAATGCACCTCCATAGCCGTCTGGTCGTCTTCGGCACGGCTATGGACGAATATATCGTCGAAGTACGTCTGAGCGAACGTACGCAATGGTCTAAACAGTTGTGTGACCAAGCGATTGAACGTCGCTGGGGCATTTGATAGCCCTTGTGGCATCACTAGCAACTCCCAGAGCATCCCGCTCGGGGTGCTCACTGCGGTGAGAGGAATGTCACTCTCCCGCATCAGGATCTGGTAGTATCCGTCTACCAGATCCAGGGCACTGTTCAACGTACAGCCCGACATGTTGTTCAGCAACACATCCTTGCGAGGGATCGGCGTCTGTGCCAGTACCGTCGCATTGTTCAGCTTGTTGTAAGCATGAACCAGACGCCACTCCCGTTCGGTTATGAACGCAGAAGGTTGGCGTCGAGTGCGGGGACTTCGACTCCCGCACCATGCCCGACTTCGCCTTTTCGGCGAAGAAGGCATCTATGACCTCGCCTTTCGCGAGGTAGAGGCCACTGCCTCGTGACACAATACTTTGTGCCTGGCACGAGATCAATCTCGTGCCGAACTCCCCGATCCGGCGGGAGTTGGGATGGGGGGTGCTTTGACACCACATCCGAGTACTCTTTCACAAGAGGATACACTGGATCCTCCGGGTTCTTGAGAATCTCAGAACCCAAGCGCGTTGCGCGCTGCTTCGTGAACCCCTCCAGGACGTCCTCGTCCATTACGGAGGAAGAGTTCAAATCTTCAGGAGAGGTCTCTGGCTTCAGGAGCACCATCTCCGCAATCTCTCCGGCCTTCAATTCGGCCAGGAAGTCCTTCATGGACAATTCCTCGAGGTTAGCAGTGCTGACACCTCTGGCAGTGCCTCCAGATGGATGGCACCTGCCCTCACTTGACGACCGGACACGCCGTCGAAGACATGGCATTGTTCTTCGACCGGCCGTGCCGGTGGAGTCTCAGACTCCGAGTGTGGTACTTGGTTATCCACACGGGAGGTGCTCAATGACACATCCGCACTCGTACTGGTCTTCTTGACCCCGCGTGAGCTACGTTACCCACGCTAGAGACGCATACTGCGCTCTCGATCTTCTCGGTCTCTTCGACCTCGTGTGGAACTGTGTTACCCACACCGGAGGCGCCCTCAGCGCCCTCCCCAGCAGCCTCAGCTGCTTGCGGACCTATGTTACCCGCTTGCGGAACTATGTTACCACCTTGTGGACCTATGTTACCCACACAGGAGACGCCTTTAGCGCTCTCCTTAGCAGCTTCTGCTGCTTGCGGACCTATGTTACCCGCCTGGTCAGTGCCGTCCGGCACTGCCACAGTCGAAGCCCATACACCGCCCCGACTCTCAGCGTTGGGACTTGCCGTCGTGGCAATCCACACGCTTGGCAATGAGCCTTGGTCTCACGACCGGTTGCGAGGCTCATCGCAACATCTTCGTTGGAGTCAGTGACTCCCAGTACTTCTTCGGGCGCATAAGCGCCTTGGCGACCATCTCTGGCGCCCCAGTCCCGGACAGAGGTGGAACATTACTCACCAAAGCTCTGTCGGAGACTGCGGGCCGGCTAGCCCCAATGGCTTTGCCGCGCCAATCGATCCAGGGCTCGTGCTTTTCGAGCCACGGCATGCCCAGGATCAAGTCGTACTTGTCCATGTCTAGGACAAGGAACGACTCGTGCTGTCAAAGTCTTCAAACTTTACTGCCAGGTCCATACGGACCCCAGGTACGTTAACCCGTATCACCGGCCAGTCTCACCGAGACCTGGCCCCTGCCTTTGCTTTCTCGCAAAGCATCGGCATACTTGTCGCCATTCCGCGCGACCGTCTGGCGTTGAGCAAGTTCGTCGACGCCCCAGAGTCAATCAGGACTCTAAAGGGATCTCCATATCCCGTACACTCGCGTGTACCACGAGCAGTCCGCCGCTGCTCTTTCTCGTCTCGAAAGCACCCAGGCTCTCAGGGCTAAGCCTCCATGGCGTGCGCCGTCCGCACTCCTACCATGGGGACTTAGATCTTCCCCAGTAGGGCGCCCCGCCCCTACTGGTGACCCCAGTACCCCTGGCGCTTGGGTCGCGGCTTCTGCCACGGGCCCCTCGAGCCCCTAGGTTTGGAAGGGAACTTCCTTTGCCCTCCCCAGGGCAGGCACGTTGCATGTGCCCGAGCTTCCCACATCCGTAGCAACGGATGGAGCTCTGTACGGCCGTACCCAGTTCCATGAGTACCGGCCCGTGCTAGCTCCAGCTGCTTGTGGTGTTGCAGAACGCACAAATCCGTCAGATGTGGGTTAATATAACGCAACCACAACAATCGCCGAGTTAGGTCGGCGTTTGTTGGCCTGCGCTGGGTTGTCCCCTAGCGGTTCGGCCCTTCCGGGACAGCTGGTGTCTCGCTTCCGCCGAGTACCAACCAACCAAGCCAGCCAATAATATGGTATCCCGTGCCCTCCACCAAAGGATGGACGACGGCGCGTTAGCGCTTTTACGGGTCGCCGAGGCAAAGGCTACTCGGCTGAAAGAGTAACGGTACCCGGGCTGTACGGTATACCGACCCGCCGAGCTCGGCGGGGTTTGTTCTTCGCGCTTGGCGAGACACGCCCTTCCCCGGGCCAACCTAATCTCTTGGCGCTACCAGTCAGAACTCTACAAGCTATGCCTCTCGAGTTCTGACGGCAGACATAATCCGGCCCGTGCAGGGACTTACCGGAAGAGTGTACACGTGTTCTGGACCTAGAAAATTCTGCTCTGTTTAATACTAGGGGCTTAAGCCCCTTTCTGATTCCTAATTGGTTCCTATACAAATATCTAGTGAAATAGAGTCGTTATAGATCTCGCCGACCTTTCAGCCCAGTCGAAGCGACTGTTCCCGGCTCTCCCGATGGTCGTTAGTCCCTGCGCCTGGTCGCATCTTCTTCCGGTACCTCTGAAGGTACTATAGCCGAGTCCTTGAACTCAGCTTCCCCTTTAAGAAGTCTTCAGCCGAGTCCGTACCGTGGACCACCACTCCTAAGCTGCTTTTAAAGCCGAGCTCTGGTGCGTCGCAATCTTGTACCGTAGGCCACGGCTCCTTAGACTCAGCCAAGGGCCAAACTTGATGTTCGCTACATCACAACTGCCCCGGTTATGATACGAGCCGAGCTGGTGAGTGTCAAAACCCATCTCTTTCACTCTCTCAAGCTTCGACTCGCCACCGTTAACTTCGTTCTTCGCTTCCTCCACATCATGGCGACTCCACCAGCTCCACAGCATTCACAGGTACGGCTCTGCTGTCGTTCAGCGCTCTCGTTCATCCACTAACATGTCAAGTTCATCCATAGGCTTCTCCACTTGTTCCCGTTTCGTCCACCGGCCGTGGTTCGGAGGCGTCCGCGGAGTTGCCGGTTAGAGGGGCCAGCGCTCTTGGGGTCAGCAGTGGTCGGGGTAACCCGGTCATTGACCTGACAACTTCCCTTGAGACTGGTCCCGATTCTGGACCGACTTCTCGCACGTCCTCCCCTCATCAGCCGAGCTCGCCGGGCGACACCACTTCGGACGCCACCATTAAGTCGAGCTCGGTCGACGTGGCTACCTCGGATCCGGTTTCTACTCTCGTGATGGAACAAGGGGACCGTCACCACAACGAGCACATTCAGTTGGCTCGGTTGATCGCTTTCGCCGTGACTCAGCCGCCTGAACCGTCTGACTCGGCTCAGCGCGATGCTATCCTCCATGCTGAGTCGGCTAGTGCTCTGGTGGACATCCTTCGAGGCGAATATCAGCCTCCTAACTCGTCTGCTGAGTTAGCCCAGCTGAGAGTCGATTTACACTCGGCTGAGGCGTCCAACGCGTCTCTCCAGAAGCGACTGGGCTCCTCGCTGGACCAAGTCGCTCAGCTTAAGCTGCAACTTGAGACGTCCGAGCGAGAGTGTCATCTCTGGAAGCGAGAGGTTGACAAATCAGTGGGTCTCGTCACCTCCCTCCGGAAAGCTTTAACTGCCTCCGGAGCTGAGCTCAAGCAGGCCAGGGCTGCCCAGTCGGCGGAGGTCACCGCCACTCAGTCCGCTCTTCATGCAGCCGAGCTCATGATCAAGAGCCGAGATGAGGACATTGCGGCCCTCTCCAAGTCAATCGTCGAGCGGGATGAAGCTTACAGGATCCTTCAAGGCGTTTCGGCCAAGCATTTCCAGCAGCTTCAGGAAATTGTGTCGTCGTTGGACGATGATGGCTCCTACAAGCTTCGCCACGCCAAGAAGACCATCGACGAGATGAGGGAGACCATCCTCCGCCAGAAGAGGATCATCAGTCGGCAAGGGTTCGTACCCATGCATGATCCTCACATGGCTGCTGCAGCTGGAGCTGGCCTGGACGTTCCTGGAATGGACCCGGCTTCGCTCAAGCTGAACGCTCGGCTTTGCCGTCTGCTAGCCGAGCGTTTTCCGGAAGTCATGCGAATTCCGGACGGCGAAGACCGGGTCGTGGAGCTGTGCATCCGTTCGCGTCAATCCGGCTCGGCTGGTATTCAGACTTCCACTTCCAACTCGGCTGCTGTTCCTACGCCAGGCTCTGGCTTGGCAGCAGCGTTACCGCCGAGCTCCAGCTCGGCGGGTGCTCAAGTTCCGCTTCGCCATCGCCCTTCGCGGTCGATTGGAGCTCTCCGCCGAGTTCGGAAGGATAAACTCACGCCTTCCCAGCGCCTGCGCGTCCTGGCCAACCCTGAGTCGGCTACAGCTGCCGGTCCTCGCAAACGGAAGGTTGCCCTTCCGCCGTTGCAGCCTTATGGCCAGCCATTGCCTGGCGAAGACGGGTACGAAGAGGCTGCTGCTCTTATCGGCCCTCCGGACGATCGCTTGTTGGCGGCTTCCGACAGTGAGTTGGCGGTTCCACCAGCTCGGCCACTCCCTCGTCGTAGGAAGATGGCGGCGATTTCCACTTCTTCGTCTCAAGCGGCTCCGTCCGTCGACCTGATTAGTGGCGCAAGCCAGGAAGTGAGTCCTGACCATATTTCGAGGATGCCTCTGTTATGGTGGAGTCAAGTTCGGCGGCATTGATATCTGCAGCCTTACCGGCCGAGTCGACTGCTGTGTCAACTCGGCCAAGCACTCCACCACCTTCCTCGTTGTCCACGAGCACACCTCCAGCGATGGCGGTACCGAGCACACCCTCAGTGGTAGTCTCCATTGTCCCTCCGGCTCCCACGCCGAGTTCTGGGGCTCCACTTAAGGTCCCAGTGTCGTCGCCAGCTCAGCCTAGCCCGGCTAAGAGCACATTGCCAGTGCCGCTGAGTTCAGTAGCTCGTCTCTTGGCTTGTAAGAGTCGCCCGGCAGTACCATCTCAAGTAGTTGCTGCTCCGGCTGGATTAACATCGCCGTCCGGTCGCCCTCTCCGTACTGCTGCGGCTACAGCCCGCCAAGTTAATGCCCAGTTGTTGGAAAACCTCGGGACTTCAGACACTCTGGCCCTTGGTCTTGGAGATGGATTGTCCGGGGCTGTGGGTACTCAGCCGGGTTCATCCGGGTCAGTTACGCACCCGCTTGAGCTCTCTAGCGACTCGGCGGATGATGATCAAGCCGGTGCAGCTGACTCGGCGGTTAGTGCTTCGACCGCTGCTGGTGATGCCCCTGCCGAGCCTGCTTCGACTACTGCGAAGCTTTCACGTCTTGCCCAGCTATTTGGGTCAGAAGATGAGAGTGACAGCGGTAACGGCGGTGAGTCGGACTCGGCTGATGGGCCTCTTGCACCTGTCGTGACCTCGTCTGGTCCGCCTCAAGGCAAGGTCCAGAGTTACTTGGCTGCTGGCCAGGTTCCTCCCGGACCGCCTGCTGCTTCTGCTCCAGCTGGACTCCCTTCTTCCCCTTCTCCAACCAAGAAACACCGGAAAGGGAAGAAGAAACACAAGCATAAGCACAAGCACAAGGCCAAGTCCAAGCACAAGCACAAAAGCAAGCGCGAAGACCGCCACCAAGGAACCAAATCCCAAGCTAAGCGCCCGCGCTCGCCCTCACCGGGGGAACCGAGTGCATCTGATTCTGGTGCTCCGCTCAAAAAACACAAGGTCTCGGCTCGTTCCCCGGCGGCTGCTAACTCGGCTTCCAGCCCCGCACCTCCTCCGAACTCGGCTGGTGGCTCTGGGGCTTCTCCAAACTCGGCTAGTGTGACCCTTCCGTCCCAGTTGAGTGTTTCGATCGCTGTGCTCCGTACTCGAGCAATGCAGTCGGCTTCTCGCGACTCCCGGATCACTCCCCAGTTAGCCCGGTTACGGGACTTGCCTTTCTTTCACGCTGGGTCTCGGCGTTGTTGGTTAAAGATTTTGAGCCATCAGTCGGGGAGAGTTCCGATGGAGCCTCACGGTGCTCGGTCTCGAGTTCGGGTGACGTTGTCTACATTAGCTGGGATACGGGCGTTCGTGGATGTCTTTAACCCACAACATCCCTTCCAGCAGTTGAGGCGCATGCTCCCGGACTCTCCATCGTTCTTTTCGCCCACTGTGTTGGAAGATGCCCGGGCTCGGCTGACTTCTCACGCTCGGCCGTCGTCACTGATGGAGGTACTCGGTGATCTGTGGGTTCGGCTCCGTGGTGATCTACCATCCGGCGATCCCAGCTCGGCGGCCGATTTAGCCAAGTTCACTCGCCATTTTGTGGCCATGTGTGAACGCACCCACTGGCTCGTGGAGGCTAGTGTCCTTATCGGGCTCCATCCTTCTTTCGATCCGAGCATCTTCCCTGAGGAGCTCGTCGAGATTCATCGTGTTTGGACCCAATATCGGTTGGAACGCAAGCGTCGAGGCGATGGGCTCCGTGCCTTGATTGCCACCGCTGCGGATGGGTTGTACTCGGCTGTGACATCTTGGTCAGCGGATGGGACTCCAACTCCGCTTGCCGACGCTGAGTTGTATTTCGACCCATCTGTTCCATTGTATCCTCTGGTGAATTTACCTTGGGTTCCAGATAGCGCCCTCTGGTCTGAGGAAGTTCTAGCGGTGGATCACCATGAGCCTTGGCGAGCTTGGTGGTTACTTGACCCGGCTCGTCATCCCTTCAATACTTGTTTCCGTGCGAGGAACCCAGAGTTTATGGTTTTCGCTCCAAAAGGCATGGACCCGCAAGTTGTTGAGGATTCCGTTGATGATGACGTGGATCTAGCCGAGCCGGTTCCTGCCCAGCCGAGTTCGACTCGCGCGAACCGCTCAGGGATCTTCATATTTGAAGATCTTGACGATAGCGGGGTAAGTTCAACTCGGCCCAGCTCACCACCGGAGCCTTCGGATGATGGTCTCGGGTCCCCAAACCTCAGGGGTGCGTCGCCCACAACTTCCCTGTTCGGACCCGACTCTCCGGTTTCGTCGGCTGAGCTTCTGCCACCAGCGGTGACCGACTCGGCTATTGGTAATGCTGTTCCGTCAACGAGCTCGGCTATTGAGCTTCTGGCCTCAGCCGCTCAGACAGTCGATGCTCAGTCGTCGAGTAGTCACCTTCCAGATGACTCAGCTTCTCCAGATCCGTCGCGGTTGCAGGAAATTTAGTTTAAGCTCCATCTTCATATCTCTTCCATTTCGTAATCATATAATCATATATAGTTTGATGCAGTAGCATTTCGCCCAGCTCAGCCTGCTATCTTCACTGAGCTGGCCGGGTTCTTCCAGTGCAATGGATTGTTATTCTTCATCTGCAACTTGCACCATTTGCAGACGATTTTCCCGTTTCTTTTGGCGCAAATAATCAAAGAGTAACCCCCACAAGACAAATTCGACAAAGGTTCCCAACTCGGCTCTTCATAGCCGACCCACTTCACTTTGAACCTTCGCTCATTCCTTGATGTACTTGTGGATAATGGTAATTCATCGTCCAAAATGGCTTCGACTTCATACTGACTGGCGCCTTCGTCAGGTTCCCAGCTGTCTTCTGGGAGCAATTCCTCATCAAAGTCGAACCGTTGATCTTCTTCGAGCTCGGCTACAAGCCGAGTCGTGGGTCTCTTCTCGGCGTCAACCACTTTCTTCAACCGAGACACATGGATCACCGGGTAGAACCTATATCCGCTCTTGTCTGGCAATTCCAACTCGTATGCGAACTCCTCGACTTTCCTCTTCACTCTGAATGGGCCATGCCATCTGTGCGCGAGTTTCTTAGTGAGCCCTTGCCTCACTCGTTCCATGAACAACCACACTTGGTCACCTTCCTTGAACAGCGACCTCGTAGACTCGGCAGTGGTTCCCATCGACTCGGCGGCGGCTTCAACCGACTCGGCTGGCGCTCCTCCCGACTCGGCGGTTTCCGAATCGCTTCTAACTTGAGGCGTGGCTCGCTGTTCAACTCGGCTCAGCGACTCATTATGCTCTTTCGCTCGGCGGGCTTTCTCCTTCAACTGGTACTCGGCTGCTAGACGTAATGCAACTTCTCTTTGTCGGTTTGCTTCTCGGCGCCACTCGGCTGGGGCGGCCAAATCAGCCGAGCTGTTTTGACCATGCCTGACTGACTCCGTCATAGCTTTCATCGTTGATCGCGCATCCCAGCCATGTACCAGGTAAAATGGGGTCTCCTGTCGAGTAGAGTCTCTTGAGTTGTTTATTGCGTATACCATCTTCTCGGCTATGTCGTCCCAGTCAGCTTGTAGTGGATCTTCCACGTAAACCCGTACTGTCTGGATCATCGTCTTCACTGACCGTTCTTGTTGACCGTTAGCTTGTGGTCTGTAACTCAGCGTGGCTCTTGATCTTGACTGCATCATCTCTGAGAACTTCTGGAACACTTCACTCATGAACCTGGGGTCTCTGTCATGACGAACTAGGGACGGAGCACCAAACCTCCGGAAGACATTTTCTTCGAATACTTTCGCCACTTCCAATGCCCCTGTTTCGGCCATCGCCTTCGCTATCACGAACCCAGTAAAGTGGTCTTGAAACAGTAATAGAGCTGTGTTGCCCCGCCGAGTCCGCGGGAGCGGTATGACAAAGTCCATCGACACGATATGGAATGGTCGGTCTGATACAATGTTGCCAGGAGAGTACCCTCTGAGATGAGGCTTGCTCTTGCTGGTGCAACAATCCTCGCATGACTGAACGTGCCGCACCACATCTGCATATAACCCAATCCAGTAGTAGTCAGACTTGACTCGGTGATAGGTCCGCACGATCCCTTGGTGACCTCCTTCCACCGAGTTATGGCAGTTCTGAAGAACTTCATCGACCATGGTGGTTGGAACCACTAGTCTAAGATTCAGACTCGGCTCGTCATCTCCACCCCGTCGGCGACTTCGATTATGACGGTATAACAGTCCATCTTCGCTGAGTACAAAATCGTCCGCCACTTTACCGGCATTTCTGACTCGGCGAAATGACAGTTGACTCAGCTCGCCTCTCAGGTAAGCTTTAAGATCTGCCCACCGTAGCTCTTCATCTTGGGCCTTGTCAATGCGTCGCCGTCGTTCGGCTTGGACGACCGCCGGGTCAATATTATCGGCGCTTGGTGCCCTTGAGGTATTCCACTCGGCTTCGTTTCCTTGTGAGCTCGGCTGTGTGTCCCCGAACTCAGCTTCACCACTGGTTTCCATTCGCCTAGCTGGCTGACGCCTTCGGATCTCGAGTTCACTGTTCAGGTCGAGTTCCGTTGTTTCCAGCTGAGTCGAGTCTTCCTCGTTTGCTGGTACCGGCTTGTTTGTTGCTTTGTTCTCGTCATCTTTGAAACGGACTCGGCGTACCTGGCTACGAGTAATTGGACACGCTTTCGGACCTTCTTCGCAGTCGTCAGTGCTGTCACCGGCCGTGTACAAAATTTCTGGGATCCGATTCAGCGTCCTCAACTCGGCTTTTCGTTCAGCGTTCAGAACTACTCGGCTAATTTGGGTTTCCAATGCTTCTGTGGCCATTGAGTCGGCAGCCGAGTTGTATAGTCGTATCACATGTAGGTATTTGACCGAATTCAATTTTTTCGTCAATTCTTTGTGGCGAGCCAACTCGACTTGAAGCGTTTCCTTCTTGCAGGCTATCACCCCCATGGATTGCTGGATTGCAAGCCGCGAGTCGCCCACGATCACCAAATCTGTCACACCACGGTCGATAGCTGCTTTCACCCCATTGTTCATCCCCGTGTACTCGGCTAAATTGACCGTGGTCGACGAGAGGTACGCACTCGCAGCGATCTCAATGTCCCACTCGGGCAAGCGCCACAATATCCATGAACAGCTACCATAGCCGCCATTCTTTTCCGTCTTCGCCGATCCATCAAAGGACAGTACGTGCCCCTTATAGTGTCGTGGTAGTTTAGCATACAGGAGCTCAGGGTCCATTCGGACCGTAGCCGAGTTCTTCGACGGCGGGGCAATGTGCTCCAGTGACTCGTCTAACCCCACGTGCGGGGTTATTGACGCTTGTAACAATTGGACAAAGTCAACGTCACGTTCTCGTACTCTCTTTATCTTCAGATGGTAGGGTGACAATAGTACAGCGAAACTTACAGCTCGGCCATATAATGACGCGGACTGAAAGACCCATTCCAATGTGGAGAATCGGGTGTACACATGTAGTACTTTGCCTGCCAGTAGTGTATGGCATATCTTCAGTAGCTGGAGTAGCGCTAACACTTCTTTCTCAGCTGGATGATAATTAACTTCGTTTTCCTTCAACACCCTGCCGCAAAATCGTACGGGGTGCAGCTTGTCGTCATGCATCTGCATCAATGTGCTGCTTAATGCCCAATTGTTGGCAAAAAGCATGATGTGGACCTCTTTAGCCGAGTCGAAATGGCGCAGAATCGGCGCCGTTGCCACTCGACTTTTTAACTCGGCGAAAGCTGCTTGAGCGGCCGACAAGTCTTTGTTACCTCGAAATCACTGTCCTTCAGCTGATAGAGTACTGCCCCATACACAGCCAGGTTCTGGATGAACCTGCCGTAGTAGTTCAATGCCCCTAGAAATGCTTGTATGCCTTTCTTCGATTTCGGGAATGGGAGCTCGGCTATAGCAAGAGTTTTCTTTGGGTCAGCTCGTATTCCCTCGGAGGTTACTTCATGTGACAGGAAGTCAACCTTGGGCTGCACAAATATGCTTTTCGAAAAGCTGACACTGATCCTGCACTCAGCTAGCCGAGTCAGCAGCCTATCCAATGTCTCCAGACATTCATCAAAAGTTACTCCACCAAAGCAAATGTCATCCACAAACGATCGCCGTGTAAATACGGGCGTCAAAACCGATTGGTCGGGTTCTCCACACGTGAACATATCGCCCTCAGGGCTGTCAATCAATTCTTGGAGCGGATCGAGCTCGGCTAGAGCTCGGTTGTCAGCCGCAAATTTGGTCAATGAACTCGGCGGTTGAGTTGTGTCACCCCTTGACTCTGTCGCCGAGTTGCCGCTGCTTCCTCTGCTCGGCGGATTCTTCCGGCGAACTCCGACCATCCTCCTTTCGGTTGGACATACCCCCATAATGCGTTATCAATCATTCTTTGGTATATCATGGGGGCATTCTTCAATCCAAACGGCATACGTAACCATTCAAAGTGCCCTAAGGCACATACGAAAGCTGAGATCCGCCGAGCTCGGCTGGTCATCATCACCGCCCAAAAGCCGCTAGCTGCGTCCAATGAGCAAAACCACAGGTATTTCTCCAATTCCGAAAGTAAATCATCCACTAATGGCATCGCATATTCCATAATCATCGTAATTGCATTCACCTTCTTGTAGTCGATACACAATCTGATATCCACACCGTTCTTCTTGAGAACGATAACAATGGGCGAGGCCCACGGACTCTTCGAAAATGACACCAATTTCGCTCGTAACAGTCCCTTGAGCAGCTCGTATAGTGGTTTCAGGTACTTCAGTGCTACCCGCCGAGCTCGCTGCTTGATAGGTGGATGATCACCCACATCAATATCACACACAACGCCGTAAGCTGGCGGAGGTAAAGCGTTACCACTGGATATCATTATCTGTTCATTCCGTTTCAGTAGCTCAGTCAGCCGAGTTGCTTGCTCAGGAGTGTGAGCTGAACATTTCACATTAGTTCCATTGTAGTCAAGTTCGATAGGCACTTCCTCACTGAGATCGGGTAGGAAAGCCAATTCATGAGCGTAATCCTCCAAATGGAGCGTCTCTCCCTTCCTCTCAAAGTGGGTGAACCGATGATCGGACTCGGCTACAAGGTCATCATCACTAGCACTTGCTGCTGCAGCAAGAAATCGCAGCCGAAGGCCTTCTTCAGGGTTGTTAGTTATTGCATCATGGGTCGCTTCCAGTCCATCAGAGTCATCATAGGCTTCATCAGCCGAGTCGGCCTGACCTTCCACACAAGTTTCGGACATATCCAGCTGAGTCAGGTGAGACTCTGCATCTCTGCCTTCCTTCATGACGCCTCGCTGAGTGCAATATTCACTCGGTGGCTCCATAGCCGAGTTAATTCTCTCCAACTCGGCTAACCCATGCGTATCGTCTGAGTCACTTCCCTTCGACTCGGCTGTGATTCCCGGAGTATCTGTCACCTTCTTCTCAGCATCCACAGCGGCCCAGCGCTCGGCGCACGTTAACTGTTTCCCCTTTTTGGCCTCAAGCGGTCTCTCCTTCACCCCTTTGGGCCAGTGATACGGTTTGCGCTCGACAGCTGGTGGTTGTCGGGATAGCCAGTCTGCGTACAGCTCTTGTTCTTTGTACAGCAAATCTTTGTCGATTGCTGATTCGTACGCGAGTACTTGCCAATCCCGGTACTTAGCCGAGTTCAATCGCACGTACCCTTCAGGTGGTAGCTTCCCATGTGGTAACCAAATTACAACTGGGAAGTGTGCTGGGCACCATACCGACGTTGGCCGTGTACTGGTCAAGTAAACCCTGGTTGCCTTGCCTTTGGCATTCATCACTATGGTGGGTATCCAATCATCTGTTCGCCTCACCCAAAATTCGTGGGTCAACTCACTCGGCTGCCTGCGGCGGAGTCTGAACTCGGCTGTTGCACGGTCTGACAGGCATACTGCTTCCGTAGGCCCATCTGCAGTCTGCAACCCATATGTTTGGTCATCTGTGTCCCTTAATGACCGTAGCAAAGGGACCACCACTTCATCGGGTAGCTTAGCCGCCGAGTTGTAGAGATCCAGCCGAATTCCCGCGGGGATCATGAAGTCGGTGCCTAGTATGAGGTCGACCCCGGCGTGATGAGGCATTATCCATACTTCAAACTCGTAAACAACCTCCCAGCCGAGTGTAACCTTTACCAATGCTTTGTGGGTGGTCGACACCTTGTCTTTACCGATCCCTTGGATATCAATCTGTTGGTCTCGGCTGGCGTACTGCTTCAATCGCAGTTTTCTAGCCAGTGTAGAGCTCACCGCCGAGACGTTTGCTCCAGTGTCAAGCAATATCTTCACTCGCTTGTCATTCACAGCGCCCATTACGAGCGCGCGCATCCGAACTCGGCGGTCAAACTTCTGTGACGACCACCAGCCGAGTCGCTCGCCCCGAAGTAACTTCACCACTCGCGGTCTAGGTGTCACACCATCATACCGCCGAGTCGCCGCTGCACTCACCATCGCCGAGTCGTCTTCATCCGACTCCTCGGATTCACGTTCATTACCGTCGCTATCACTCATTCCTTCGTCCGTCCCAACCGATCCCTCGGGCCATCCTGCTTCCCCTACGAAAGCGAACACGAAGTTCGCCTCCACCACAGGTTCAGCTGACTGTGGCAGCCCGGAAAATTCCAACTCAGTCAATGTTGGCGGGCTGCCGAGTTTAAATCACTCGGCGAATAGAGATCTTGGAGTTCTTCTGGGACTTTGGACTTGTCAACGTTATTTTTCACGAAGGAAGCCAGCTTTTCGTAGCGGCGGAAGAGTTCGCATTGGCCGACTTCATGGACTTGTTTGCAGAACTTGCAACGTCTCCGACAGAAGTGAGCCGAGTGGCCCATGCCTCCGCAAGCGGCGCAAGGCCCATATTGCTGGCGTTCTCTCGAGGTATCCCGGCGGTCTCGTCCCTCAGTCGGTCCTCTGAATGGTCTAGCCGAGTTCCTCGGGGTCCTAGCCGAGTCGTTTCGGTCATTGGTGAATCCGGCATCAACGTAATCTGTGTCATCTTCTGACTCGGCGTCTTCATCCTGACCATGTGCACTGTATCCGTCCGAGTCTTCAGAATCATATAGCTCGGCGTCTCGGGTTAGTTGGCCCCGGCCTGCTTCGATGTGTCCTGTCGACCCATAAAGTTCCTCGACGACGTAGTCCGCAGTGTTTATCCGTCGATCCCGACTCTCTTCTCGGCGTCGATCACTTCTACGGTCGTCTCGGCGTACATCTCTCTTGTCTTCTCGGCGGCTGTCGCGTTTGTCATCTCGGCGTCGATCGTTCCGTCGGTCATCTCGGCGCATTTCATCTCGGCTTCTTCCTGAAACTAGCCGATCTCGTTGTTTCTTCCGCTTTTCGCCCAGAATCTTCTTGTTGATGATCTGCTCGACTCGGTGGATATCGTTTAGCTGAAGTGGGTACAGCATGTCCATGATGTCATCGTCACCGCAATTCAGAAGGAACTGCTCGACATGGTCCGCAGCATCGGCCCCACCACGCTCATACTGGATCTTCGCCGTTCGTGCATACCCATTTAGCCGAGTCAAGAAGTCGCAGATCGTCTCTTTATCCTTACGCTTAGCCGAGTAGTATCGCGTCCTGGCCGATTGGTCAAACTGTGAGCAGTAGTAATCCAGGAATGCCTCACTCAGCAGGTTCCACCGTGTTTGGGTCTTCCTCGGGAGTTGGCGATACCAACTTTTCGCCGTTCGGCCAAGGCTGAGCGAGAAGGGTTCGCACCAAGAGTCTTGGGGCATACGTGTGCCTTTCATCTCGTAGATGAACCTCTTCAGCCACTGTAGCGAGTCATCGGATCGATACCGCCGGCCGTCGAACTGGGCTATCTTGTCCAAGGAAACATGCGACCTCAATTCCAGATACTGGGATCCTCCTTGATCACCCCTGTCGTTGCTGAGGTGATAGATCTGGTCTTTGACCGTTTCATCTCGGCTTGGGCGGTAACCATGGTCATCGTCGGAATCATCTTCCGCCTCAGCCGAGTTGTCTTCTTCGGATTCCCACTTATTTCGACCTAGCCGAGTTCGATTCTTCTTCGGACTCAACATGTGCGAGTCTTCGAAGTACGGCGTTCCTGCTGTCGCCCGAAACCTCTCGCCTTTCTTCGTCTCGGGTGTCTTCATCGTCGTGATCTTGCTTGGGTTCGTCGCTGGTTGACCACCCTTTGGATCCCTCAGGTATGGGGTCTTACTCGACATTTCGCCGAGTTTAGGCTCCATTCCGCCGAGTTGATACCCTGCTCCGCCAAGTTTGGGGCCATCATCAGAAGCTGTCAATAGCCGGGGTTTGATCTGCACTCCGAAAGCTTTCCTCAGCTTTCCCCTCCAACGTAACAGCTCCACGCTAGCCAAGTCAAGGTTCCAATCACTCAGAATCCACGGACTCGGCCGACTGGTGACTCGGAAGCCCATTGCTTTCAGCAGCAATATTGTCGTCTCGGCTACTTCCGCGGTGTCGGACCACTCCATTGGCCCAGCCAGCAGAGGCCCCAGTGATGGCCATCTCGCCTGCGCCAACGGGACTGGGGCGAATAACTTCATCCATTCACTATCTCTCATCATCTCTCCGCCGAGTTGCGCTAACACCTTGTTTGCACTCGGCGTATCCGCATTTCGTGTCGCTCTCGGAACAAGGGGCGGACGTTCCCCTTGAGCGACACCTTGATCTTCGTCGTCCGCATCTTCACCGAACTCAGCAGCCAGGTTTCGCTCCACCGGACGCGGAACTCCCATCCGGCCCACTTGGAGCGATAACTCCCCAACTTCGCCGAGTAGCTCGGCTGTCGTTTTCACGTAGCCGAGCTCGGCTTTTTCTTCATAGTCTTCCTCATCCTTCTCTTCATCACTTGCATGACCTTGGGCGTCCTCCTCCTCGAACTGGACACTGCGAGATCCGTCCGCCGTCGCGTCCATCGTCATCGCAATTGCCGAGTCCGCCGAGTCGGCAGAACTCGCCGCGCTTACCCCCGCGTGGGGAGAGCCCTTGGCCGTCGCCGGGCTATCTTCACGTAGCGTGCTCGTTCCCTTAGTCATCCTTCTTCTTCTTCTTCTTCTCTTCTTCTTGTTTGCTCGAAACTTGGTTACTTTGGTACCTGCGAAAAACAAGCGCACCCCTGTTCCCGGGTCGCGGCACCAGTTGTGGTGTTGCAGAACGCACAAATCCGTCAGATGTGGGTTAATATAACGCAACCACAACAATCGCCGAGTTAGGTCGGCGTTTGTTGGCCTGCGCTGGGTTGTCCCCTAGCGGTTCGGCCCTTCCGGGACAGCTGGTGTCTCGCTTCCGCCGAGTACCAACCAACCAAGCCAGCCAATAATATGGTATCCCGTGCCCTCCACCAAAGGATGGACGACGGCGCGTTAGCGCTTTTACGGGTCGCCGAGGCAAAGGCTACTCGGCTGAAAGAGTAACGGTACCCGGGCTGTACGGTATACCGACCCGCCGAGCTCGGCGGGGTTTGTTCTTCGCGCTTGGCGAGACACGCCCTTCCCCGGGCCAACCTAATCTCTTGGCGCTACCAGTCAGAACTCTACAAGCTATGCCTCTCGAGTTCTGACGGCAGACATAATCCGGCCCGTGCAGGGACTTACCGGAAGAGTGTACACGTGTTCTGGACCTAGAAAATTCTGCTCTGTTTAATACTAGGGCTTAAGCCCCTTTTCTAATTCCTAATTGGTTCCTATACAAATATCTAGTGAAATAGAGTCGTTATAGATCTCGCCGACCTTTCAGCCCAGTCGAAGCGACTGTTCCCGGCTCTCCCGATGGTCGTTAGTCCCTGCGCCTGGTCGCATCTTCTTCCGGTACCTCTGAAGGTACTATAGCCGAGTCCTTGAACTCAGCTTCTTCCTTTAAGAAGTCTTCAGCCGAGTCCGTACCGTGGACCACCGCTCCTAAGCTGCTTTTAAAGCCGAGCTCTGGTGCGTCGCAATCTTGTACCGTAGGCCACGGCTCCTTAGACTCAGCCAAGGACCAAACTTGATGTTCGCTACATCACACTGGAGCTCCTTGCACTGCGCCTGACGACGCATTGTGGCCTTGCCACACCGACGTAGGAGTACGAGCCTATCATTCACTCCTCTTGGAGGGCGATCTGGATCGCCTCCTCCATAGTGTTCGCATGCACGCGGAACAACTGTGTGCGGGATGGGCCCACCTTCAGGCCATCCATGAACACCGTCACCTTGATGTGTTCAGGTATGGGGTTCCCCACCAGAGATGCAGCGAGTACTCGCATCTCTTGGATGTACTCATGCAGCTCACGTTTGCCTTGTTTACAGGCAAGGAAGCGCGAGCGCTGGCGATACTCATAGTTCGCCGGAAGGAAGGCGGCTCTAAGCTGTTGACACAGCTGGGCCCAGGTTGTAAAGCAACCCGGCGTTGTCGACTCGCGCGTGTACGCCCAGGTCTTCGCCCGACCTCCTAGGTTGGACAGGGCGAAAGCGACCCGAAGTCGCTCGGTCGAGATTAGAGCTGCGTCCATCGCGAGCTCGACCTCTCTGACCCAGAAGTGGAGGTTCTCTCCCTCCTTTCCCTCATAAGGGTTAACCTTAAGCCTCAACGGCTTAGGTTGGGCTGGCTTCATCTCAGCCACGGGGGTCTGCAGCCCCTGTACGTGGGCGATAAGCCCTCTCTCGTACGTGTCGAACGCCTCGATGCGTTCGACCTGATCGGCCGGCGTAGCAGCCGCCAAGCTTCGGAGGGCATCTCCTCCAAAGATGCCCACCATCTTCCGGACCGACTCAAACTGAGAGTCGGTCAAATGAGAGAACTCCCCTCTATCCATCCTGGCTTACCTTGTAGGAGCCACAGAGGATTCAGGTAGTCAATCTACCCGCGTAGGCGTGGATTGACTACAAGTGCTACCAAGTGTGACGGGGTCACACGAGCACCTTGCTTAGAGGAAGCGTGCTATTAAGAGTATACAAACTCTAAGTGAACGGCAGTTCACTAGTCCCTGGTCTTAGGGGACTTAATAGCCAGTTTAGCGTAAGTTTTAGACTGATTTATTTATAGTTAATTAGGTTCATTTGGCCTGTAATACAAACTCCTAATTAACTATACTTTAAGCTAATTATGCATATAAAAGGTAGGTTTAAAACTATTGGTTGGCCCTCAGCCACCGAACCTACGTGGCAGTAGTGTGGCCCACACCACAGTGTGGTCCACACCACTCCATCAGAGTATTAAAACAAATACTCACAGAAGTATATCTACTTCTAAAGGCGGTACCCTTTCTGGGGTACCCCTTTCATGTAACCCCGTTACAGTACCCCTCATTTAACCCCGTTACACGTGGAGTGACTACTAGTACTACCAATTATGACGAAGTCACACGAGCACCTTGCTTAGAGGAAGCATGCTATCAAGAGTTTACAAACTCTTAGTGAACGGCAGTTCACTCTTAGGCTGTAATAAGATGCGAATATTATATATGAAAGAAACAAAAGTTAATTAGATATTTGTATTACAGGCCAAAAAAAAAAAAAAATGCCTAGCAACTACTAAATATACACAGTCTAAATCTTACCATATTCTAGCTAGTAAGTCCCCTAGGCCAGTACTAGTGAACTCAGTTCACTGAACTGTCGACTGGCGAACTCAGTACACTGAACTGTCGTTCACTTGGAGTTTGCAATACAGCTCTCTTATTTGAGAAGTTCAACTCCCCCTAAAGTACAAATCGAATGATGTCACCCGTAACTTACAGTTTGTTGTTAAAGTTTAACTAACCCAAAACGAATGCCCGTCCTTCGCTGACTTGTCAGTGACTAGTGTGCTAGTGGATAGGTGCGTCGAAAACGGCCAGCGCGAGCTTGCCGTAGTCACCACTGACTTCTCCCTGAATGCGGTCACGCAGATGTTTGCCGTAAGTTTTCTTGTACACTGGTAGAATGTCACGCAGCACGAGGTGGTATCGGACAAGCGCGGCACTCAACGACTTCTCGTCAGTGCCGAACCCCTTCATCGTGCTCTCAAACAACTCCGATAGCAGCACGAGTGGCTCCAGTACCATGCGGACCAAGAACAGCAATGCATCCTCTGCATCGCCACTGAACTCCTTCTTGACAGCGTGGACGATGTTGTGATTGTACTTCTTCTCATACGCAGAGTTGACTGCGCGCAAATGCTGAGGAGGACTGGTCACCAAGATGTCAATGAATTCGTGCTCCTTGGTGCCCATGCGGCCCTCTCCAGCTTTGTAGAGCTCCTCAGCATCTGCCTCCGCTTTCTGCGGAGTGTGATAAGCCGGATCGAATTGCTCGAGAGGAGCCTGGAGCGAGGCCAAAACAGTTTTCTTGAGGTCACCGCTGAGTTCGCTGTCCATGACGGAGCCCAAGTCCTTGTTGTACTTGTCGTAGAATGTCTTTTTGAGGATACCCATCTCTACATTTGTGCGGCCCATGACAATAGGGTAGATGAGCTTTTCTTTGGTACCCAGACCCTTGGTGGCCTTACGAAGGATGGCAGCCTCCGCCTCAGGCAATGGACGAGCAATGAGTTGTAGTAGGTGGCCGAAGTCCCCCGATGTCTCGCTCTTGAGTAGCTTCTTCAGGTCCTTGCCGAAGAGTTCTTGGTAACGCACTGAGATGAGGTATCGCTGGTCTGCAGACTTGGTACCCAATGCGGAGATGAGGCCTTCTTCGTCCGTGCCTAGGCCCTTACACGCGTCATGAATGGCTTGGCACGCTTGGTCAATCTCGGGTGAGAAGTTGAGCGTGGCGCCGTTGTAGACGGCGTGGTTTGCAGGTGGGTACAGGTTCAGCATGGAGCTGTGATTGCCAAGTGTTGCCTTGTGCTCGAGGGAGGAGATTAGAGAATGACTACTCCGTCCTAAGACTTCACCACAAGTTGCCTTTTGTGAGTCAATGATACTTTTGATCTGCCTGATATATCGTGGTTACCGACCTCTAAAATTGGATTGTTGGAGGCAGCGCTTTCACACAATTATATTACCTGAATGGTTTTCATAATCTTATAATAGGTGATAAGTGATAATTAACCCACAGGCTGTGACATTTTGACAGTCGCGCGTTGGTGGTCAAGTGCGTGGCATCTTCAATTCCAGCATTATTGCATGGCATTGGATTTCCCCACGAATGTATCTAGCTGTCTACGCCTGCACCTTGAGGTCGATGGCTCCTTCGGTGTCGCTGCCGCTCTCGCTCTGTTTCCTGGTAGCAGCCTTTTGTGACTTGACCTTGGACGCTCGCGACGAGCTGCTGATGCTGGTGGTCGCGGGCACCATGAACAGCAGGAAGAGAGGCACTAACTTGGCCACGCTGCGGATGGTGACGGCAGCAGCGAGGCCCGTAAAGTTGGTCTTGGAGATTTGCAGGTAGCTGCAGAGCCACGAGCCGCCATACGAGGCGACAGACCACGAGAAGTTGTAGATGGACATGAGCAGAGCGAACATGGTGCCCTCGATACCTGGCGGACAGATCTTGGCGCAGAGTACGAGCGACGGCATGTGCTTGAGGCGAGCCACCACATCCGAGAGGATCTCGTCACCAAAGATGAAGAACCGGTCGCTAATGCCAAAGGCCACATTCAGACGGGAGACCAGCACGAACTCAGCAAACGATACACAAGCTGAGGCTAGCTGGATACGGAAGAACATGCGGCGGAAGGGCATGTCACGGAAGTAAGCATTGTAGACTGCAGTGGTGCCTAACAGGGTAAAGCTTCCAACCGTGGAGATAAATCCAAGGAATGACTTGGAAAATCCCAGCTCAGCAGTCTTGAAGCTGAACATGGCCTCGCCCACACTGGGTGGTAGTGCGTTCGATAAGAAGATCCATAGCATGGGACGCCAGCAAATAGGGTCCACCACCACAGAAGCCAGAGCACGACACTGGCCCTGCACAGTTCGGAAGAAGCCGAGATCTCCTTGCGGCACGTATTTCTCCTCTGGAATCTTGATAGAGATTATTACCACACACACCGGTCCCACTGCTGAGATGAAGAACACACCCAACGGTCCAAACGTATTCAACGCGAAGCCCGACACCATCGAGCCCAGTACAGACCCAACCGACAGTGAGATCCATGACAGAGTCTGCAAATTGCCAGCCATATCCTCGCGCTCGCTGCGTGCAGCCTCTACCACTTTTCCATCAATAACGACGTCGCAGAATGCGATTCCAAGACTCGCGACCACAAGCGCCACCAATGCACTTTCGTACGTTGTGATGAGGCCAGGCATGGAGAGAGCGAAGTAGGCAGCAGCCGAGATGGCGCTGAACAAGAGCAGATAAGACTTGCGGCGTGTGCCCCAGATAGGAACACTGTCAGACAACATCCCGTAGAGCGGCTTGATGATCCACGGGATGGCAGCGGTAGCACGCAGCGCCTCAGACTGCGCTGGAGGCAGCGCCAGCGTCTCATTCAGGTAATAACTTGTACCCAGTGAACAGAGCGTGCTGCGAATGCCTTGCGTGAAGTAGACGAAGAAGATTTGGAGTAGCAGACCGTCGCCGAACTGCAGACGCATGGATTGCCACCAATTGATCACAGCCTGAACATTCGAGAGCACTGTCTTGTCCTTTGGAGACACTGCGTAGTCGTCAGCGCCGCTCTCCATGTCGGATAAAGCGTCCGCCTTCTTGTTGCGTCCACGGATGCCATCACTCGAGTCTGCAGAGGGGTCTCCCATTGCACGATTATCTCGGAATGACGTACATAGAGTCAGCGCGGGATTCAGAAAACTGCTGGAGTGCTGAGTAGCTGCTATACATGTAGTAACCTTCACGTACGAGTCGTGGTTGGCAACGCCACCACTACAGACCGAGGCTACACACGCCCACGCACTTTAACTCATACGAGAAATTCCCACCTTCCTCTGCATCAATTCCCAGCCGATGACAGTAGCCATTTTACCAGTTTTAAAGTCGGAGTCAGCAGCATCTGCAGCAAGCTTTACAGATTGGTAACTACTTGGTCTCTCCATCTCTACAATTAACGTTATTAAGTCGCTTACGCGCTCCGAGAAGTTAGGGTGATTCTACCCTAAGACTTAATGCCGACGTGGGTGTTCGGGTTGCAGTCGCCAATTGAAACCAGCGGAAGTTGTAGACAGCGCAGTGTGATCTCGTGAGAAATTGGTGGAGTGGTGAGGGAGGTACTACAAATGCTTTCAGAATATCTATTGGCACAGCCCAACGACATACGGCTTGGTTCCAGAGATGACTACATTATCTCGCCAGCAATCAGAAACTTTGTTCGGTGGTCATAGAGCTCCTATTTGATGTGGCGCGCACACGCCAAAGTGACAGCCAAACACTTCTTATCATTGAATCAAGAACTCCCTGATCCATCTCTACCAAATTGCGTCTAACTCTTTTGATGATGCTCAACCGGACAATCGACAAACGCAATAGTATTTATCGTGTATTTACTCACTCTTGTGTTTCATTTGTGGGAGATTGGCAATGCTTCTTTAGAACTTCCTGTTACTAAGCACCTTCGTTCCCGGTACGGAAGACTGTGACCCTCACCAGAGTCATCAGTGAACGAGCTCTAATTGACATGGTGCGAACATATTATGGTTTCATCCACGAACACCAGCTTTGAGCACTTCTTGTTGCTATTCAGCTGGACACTGGAGTCTTGACCTTCGCCTCCGGATTGATAACCGATCCATCAGCAGTAGCCACCTGGATACCGGAGTTACTACTTAAGTAACTCGGTTGGGCGTGCCCGGATTGGGTCGACTGTTAGTGGTATTTACTTCCATTAAGCGCACGCCTTTTGGGAAACCTTTGTCGAGAGATAATGGAGGTTCTTGACAATGTTGATAAATTCGATAACAACAAATCACTGGTAGTCCAAAGCCTACCGAATGAAATGCATTGGAGTTGTTGGTATATTGTAGATCAGTGTTTGATGGCAACTTAATAATTCCTTACGAAAGGCATGTGCCGCTTCCACCCGTGATGGAGTCGATCCATGTACGAGCACCTGACACATATGAATATATGCCGTAGCAACCTTCTCGTCCACAAGTATCATCCTTACTCCAGCTAGTGACGCCAATTAGCACGTCCTCACCTTCAGGCGATTCAATGACTAACGGACTACCAGGATCACCTCCACATGAATCATAATTCAAAACGCCACCGGCACATACCATGGTTGAGCCGACTGTGGTAATGAGTGCGCATCGCTTACCAACGGAACGTTGACGCGTTGCAGTTCGAATGTACCAGTTCCGTTTGTCTCCGCATTGATCCCCCACCCCATTGTAGTGGCCATCTTGCCCGCCCTGAAATCTGAGTCGTCCGCACCAGCAAGCTTCACAGGATTGAAGATGCTGGGTCTTTCGAGTTCGATAACCATGAAATAGGAATGTCCTCACCATAGTTTGGGTGATACACTATCGACATAATTTTGATCCGCTCACATTCTGAGTGCCGTTTCTGTAGTGCCGAGGATTCGATGCTGTGCAGTGCGACACAGTGAGCACGTGAGTAGGCGAAATCAGGATCGCACCGCATATGTTGACGCTGTCTTCATTAGCACGCAGGCCAGCGACATACGTCTTGGTGCCACTGGGCACGGTATTTCCACCGAGGATAAGCTTTTGCTCCACATCGAGCTGGTATGCACTAGAAACGGCCGAGATACACGTCAGCATAGTGGCCCAAGAACCAATTATAGTGATCAACTTCACTGGAATCCAATTTTGCAGTTTTAGGTCGAGAATCGGAAGTACTGTTGTCGAGGGATGTAGTGTACAGAATGGGTAATCATCATTTTCGATATCGTGCAATCATCGTACACAAGTTTTTCATTCAGGCCGGGATTTCTTCTTCCCAGTCATTACTTGTTCATTCACACTTCGAAGTATTTCTTAATGGTGATGGTGACGTCCTGTTCCCAAGGTTTGCTCGTCTTCTTGCTGTCTTTTATCGATCGTGGGCCACGTAGCAGGAAAGACAGCAGAGAAAAAAGCGTCCTCAATTATGCCAATGCATACCATAAGTACGACGTAGCTGAATAGAATCATGTAACTATACACGTAAATCTGCCCAATCCATGGGGTGTACGCGACGTCATTAAATGTATCATGAATTTCGTCACCATTTGCCACGGAAAATAGGGTAGTGGCGGTCGCACTTGCACTTTGAAATCGAGGCACTTTGGCTCCGAACATCACCGTCCCGAACAGCACAAATCCAACGAAAATAGGCAGGACACCGACAAGAAACTGCATCACTCTCGGCAAGCCTCGGCGGAGCGTAAGACCAAGAATGTGGAACCGTGTGTTCACCTGCAAGTACCGGACAAGGCTCCCCCATTGCAGCGCACAGCAGGAAGCGAACGTAAAACACAGCGCATCGTTCAATGAGAGGCGATAAGCGTGACGCCACGTAGCCACCAAAGTCACTACAGTCACGAAGTTAACAGCAAGAACAAACCAAAACCAGAAGTCTTTGGCAGCTCCTTTGCTGAATGCAAGTGTGTTCGAGTGTATACCCAAATAATCTTGTTGAGCAGCTAGCGCTTTCACATCGATCCACTTCATCAAGAACTCAACCATCTACACATAAGAAAGTCCATTAGCCGCATCCACTGCACAACAACATCGTCCCCAAACCCACCTGGTAGAGACAAATCACCGTGAGCGTGACCAAATTGAGCATGACACTAGTGTCCAGCAGTACTGGTGGCATATCCTCCTCTTCAGATCTCCTACCCTCAAGGAGCGGTACATGCACCAGATCATAGTTCATCGTTACCTCCAGATGTCCTTGATTCAGCAGATCGTAACGTATCACCACTGTCCACTCATAGAGTTTATCTGCATGAGCCTCCTCCTTCTGTTTCCTTTTCATACCCACCACCAGTTTCAATTCCATAGCGTCCAATTCATCAAAGAACTCGCGTGTCTCCTGTTGTCGTGGAGCTTCTCTCCCCATTCTCAAAGCTGGCGGCCACAGTTCACTGGTTGAGCCGTTTGTGATGTTGTACAGTGAGTCGATCGTATCCTCGTCCACATCAGCGCGTACTGTAAGCAGTGGAGGTGGAAGCAGTAGCTGCGTCTCGTTCCCATAGACTAAATACGAGTCCAGCGCCACATCTGGCAGTTCAAAGTAGTTGCGCACAGCTCCGTGCAAATGTTGACGCGTCTCGTCGATCGTAAAGAGAGCTCCAACGGGCAGAGCCGACGCTCGAGCTGCAAAACCCCCAGCGAAGAATTCATCGTCAATATTGGCTGCAATTTCCTCCTCTACTTCGAGCAGAAAATGGGGCAAAGTCTCAACACTCCACGAGTCGTCCGGGAGCTTCGAGGCGACGTCCACGTAGAAGAGCAGACGCACCCAGTCGTTGGCTACGGCGCGCTGGAATGGATGCAATGCAGCGCTGAGCTGAGAGCTACGAGATGTCAACAGGAGCGCTACACACACGTGCAGCAGCACTCGGAGGAGCGGCAGCATCTGGAGCTTCATTGGAATTGTCACTGTTTGTTATCTAGTTTCGGAGGTAAGGATACAATCATTTCGGATCACAAAGTCTTGATTTGATTATGAGATCAGTTGAAGTTGCTATCAAGGGAGACAGGTGCCACTTCCACCTGTTATGGTCTCGATCCATGCTCGAGCACTTGACACTCGAGAGTAGATACCGTAATAGCCTTCACGTCCACACGTATCGTCCTTTGACCAGCTCACAATACCAATTAGCACGTCCCCTTCAGCAGACTCGACAATGAGAGGACCACCAGAGTCGCCCATGCACGAGTCGTGGTTAGCAACACCACCAGCACAGACCATACTAGAATCGACAGTGGCGTAGGCAGCACAGGCCTCATCGCTCACCAGTGGAACGTCCACGCGCTGTAGTTCGTATGAGAAGTTCCCGTTCGTCTCTGCGTTGGTTCCCCAGCCCATTGTGGTGGCTATTTTCCCAGTCTTAAAATCCGAGTCGTCAGCTGCAGCCATCTTCACGGGTTGAAACTTACTCGGTCTTTCCAGTTCTACAATCATGAAATCATCCGCGTACAGCACGTTCTCCGAATAATTCGGGTGGTTCATCATTGACACGATTTTAATCTGCTCGCCGACTTCGGTTCCATTGCGGTAATGCTCTCCGATCGATACCCAGTGTGGGGCATATGCCGTGCAGTGTGAAGCAGTGAGAACGTGGGTGGGACTGATGAGGGACCCTCCACACAAACTGTCGGAATCTCTATTGAGTCGTAGACCGGTGACGTACGTCTTGGTACCGCTAGGCACAACTTCTCCACTGAGTATTAATTCACGTTCAACGTGTCCTTCGTAAGCGGTGATAAGTGAAATAGTGCTGGCTATCGCGACGGAGGTGGCGATAGTGATAACTAGCTTCATTCTGACGAGAAGTACTCTGTGGGGTTGGTGAGTGAATTTGAAGTGACGTTTGTAGAGGCGCCAGAATGGAGCGAGTTTCGGAATGGGGATAGCAATATTTGCAATGCAAACCGCAAGAAAGCGCACAGTCTGTTGTGACACGCGATCTCAAACATAAAGAAGTGGTTTGGCATGTCAAAGCCTGTTGCTGTGCCATCATACGCTTTGAAGAAACGATACCACGATGGTACTTCGTGCGTTTTTCTCCTTTCGATGGTATGCCGCTAGCAATATCCAGTATGAAAGTACTCCACTTCAGGTGCGGTTTGATCCAAGTATTCAAATCACGCGATACCTGAGCATTCAACGAAAACGTTATCTTACAAAGCTAGTACTAGCCCCATTTCTCGCTCCTGCAGTGCCTTTGATCTATCTTGTGCTTTGATCACCTCTCACCCGACGAATCGAGTGCTGAAGCATTCCTGCTCTTTCTCGCTACAGTTCACAGCGTACATCCGCATCACCATGAAGTTTATACCTCTGATTCTATACGTTGCTGCTGCTGCGATGTCCTTAAGCCCCGTTGCCACGAAAGCCCAAGATGGTTCACTCTATCATAACGTCTCCACGGGCAATTTCGTTCCAAGCAAGCTCTCGAGTGATGCTACCGCAACCTCATTGAAGAAGACCAACAATACGGTCCCGAAAGGCACCAAGACGTACACCGCTAGTCTGCGAGTTAACGCTACGCACAACAATTTCGCCGCAGCCATTCTAATTTCTCCGACCCACCTCCTCACTGGTGGTGCCTCAATCGGAGCTAACATTCGGTACGCTTCAATCGGTTCGCACTACAACAATGGCACGGAAGACGGCGAGCAGATCAAAGTCGTAGCCATCCTAAGCCACCCAAACATCTCCGAAAACGCTCAGTACGCGTATGATTATGTGGTCTTGCAACTGGAAAGGCCCAGTTCATTCAAACCCATTCCACTCGCAGCGACTGACGGATCGGATATCAAGGTTGGTGAAACAGTGACCAAGTTGGGTTGGTACAACACCGGAGGCGAAGGTCAAATTGCGCATGAACTGCAACGTGCGGATGTACAGCTTATGAGCAACGAAGAGTGCTCCAAACAGACGTCTGTAGATGATACCAGAATGTGTTCACAGCCTGTTGGCAACCAGCGCTCATGCACCGGTGATTATGGCGGCCCACTCATTGTTGAACGTCCAGAAGGTGATCTTCTGGTTGGGATGGTGAGCTGGGGCGATGACTGTAAGAAACCTGGGTACCCGAGCTACTACTCACGCATTCCTGTTGGCCGTGAATGGATCGAGTCTATTATCGGTGGTAATTGCTCCCACTAATCCATTAGATTCAGCAGGGTTATTGTAGCACTCATTTTGCGTCCTGTTGTCTTAAACTTGGCAACACATCGTAAACGGGGAAAGACGTCCTACCTTGTACACATTGGCGGCCTTGACATTCTAAGAGTGTCGAAATAACACGGTTGAGGTGACAAAGTGCAACTGAAAATTCGCTGTTTTGGTTTATGTTTGGGAAGCGAATGTTGCTCTATGCCAAAGCAAAATGATAGAGCAATGATTCAAAGGTTAAACAATTAATCTCACCACACAAAAGTATGTTCTAATTCTGAAAATGGGTAAGTGATGTAAAATTCATCGAAAAGTTAGTGAGTGTTAGAAAAATTATCGAGTGGATGCAACTTTAAGTTCGCACTGCTGATGGAGGATTTGGCGCCGCCTCCACCGCCGCTGTCACCTCCTCCGCCGGTCGAGACGACCACAATTGGCAAGTATATTGCCCGTTTCCGCTATGAAAAGCCTCAGCCGCGAGAGGCTCGTGTGGCGGCCCATCAGAGCGAATTCTGGTGGACGAAATCCCCCGATACTCGCGCAGTCCGTCACCTCCGTCAACATGGGCGTCCAATGGTGTGTTCTTCGAAGAATTAAGTGACGACTTAGCTGTCATGTCAGAGGAGGGAAACACTAAAATTGAAGAAGATAACGACAGTGTCGAGAGCACATTGCGTCGACGGTTGGGTCTCTGTAGCACCTCGGAAGAGGGAATGAGCGATACAAGGGAAGAATTAAAGCCTAAAACGCCTGAAGTTATGCAATCGTGGGATTCTGAAGAGTGGGGATCGGTGGATATAGAGGAAGAAGACCCTGATGAGGTCATCGAGAGAGTGCGAAAACGTCTCGGTTGGAGTGCAATGTCAGGAGGACCTTCTACGTTGAAGCCGATAGAATTTCAGCTGTCAACAGATTCAAACCGAGACTCAGGTCAGAAACACTGGGAATGAAGCCTCCACTGTCCCCACCTTCGTACAGGCAGGAGGAAACTTTCGACAGTTTAGGGTTCACGTCCAGCTCCAGTCAGTCGGAGCGAGGTTGTTGTGAACGGTTTGAGGAATCTCCACAAAAAGAGAATTGATCTCAGGTGAAGCAGCGAAGGCGCTTGATAGTCTCGTGAGCTCCGTGCTTCATGATTGGGAGAATGAATTTTACTCTTTCCCCGAGTCTGGAAGTGAAGTAGAAGAGGTGTTATCTGGGGATAGCAAACCGGACGATAGAACTGAAAGCAGAGATGGTCCGAATACTATCGCATGCCCTCCAACCACACCACCAAATGAGAAACTTCCAACCATCGTGAAAAATAGCAGTGGAAACGAAGAGTTCAGTAGTGTCATCCAACTTCCGAATACTGCAGTTTCCACCGCAGAAAATACTTCACAGGAGACGAGGTTATCTGATGTTACCGATGAAAAATCTGCATGCAACTCTGACAAACGAGGTTTCGAGGTATCTGTAGAAGACAATGATGAAATCGTCCAGATGCTACTTGGACGAATTGCGCTACTTGAAGAGGCACTACGCCACATCGACAGCTGAGAGGTGCTTTATTTTCTCTTATTCATGAGCCCTCTCTTCGCGTAGAAAA